>JBBPBX010003515.1:48658-62449 GCA_038048925.1 Garcialebias charrua
CTGAGGGACAAAACTGTCCAACTGAGGTACAAAACTGTAAACTGAGGGACAAAACTGTCAACTGAGGGACAAAACTGTTAACTGAGGGACAAAACTGTCCAACTGAGGTACAAAACTGTAAACTGAGGGACTAAACTGTCCAACTGAAGGACTAAACTGTCCAACTGAGGGACAAAACTGTCCAAGTGAGGTACTAAACTGTCCAATTGAGGGACAGAACTGTCCAACTGAGGGACAAAACTGTCCAACTGAGGTACTAAACTGTCCAATTGAGGGACAGAACTGTCAACTGAGGGACAAAACTGTCAGCTGAGGGACAAAACTGTCAACTGAGGGACAAAACTATCAACTGAGGGACAAAACTGTCCAATTGAGGGACAGAACTGTCAACTGAGGGACAAAACTGTCAACTGAGGGACAAAACTGTCCAACTGAGGGACAAAACTGTCAACTGAGGGACAAAACTGTCAACTGAGGGACAAAACTGTCCAACTGAGGGACAAAACTGTCAACTGAGGGACAAAACTGTTAACTGAGGGACAAAACTGTTAACTGAGGGACAAAACTGAGGGACAGAATGGTCCAACTGGAGCAGAATCAGGTCCAAACAGCTGGAGATAATGGACTTCTAGTCCAGATGTGTCAAATCTGCTTTAAAAAATCTTTGATGTTTCATAATTTAATCAGATTTATTTAATCTAAATGTGTCTAGTCCATCAAATATACAGTAAACACATGAAAATGAAAAGAGACAATTTCAGTAATATTAACTAATGTAACAACAAAACAATAAAAAAGTGGCAGCACGGTGGATCAGTGGGCAGAGCTGCTGCCTCTCAGAGAGAAGGTCACATGTTCAAATCCCTGCTGGGGGGAGTCTGCATGTTCTCTCTGTGTATACATGGGTTTTCTCCAGTTTCCTCCCACAGACTAAGAACATGCATGTTAGACTGATTGGTAATTGTCCCTATAGGTGTGAGAGAGAGAATGATTGTTTGTCTCTATGTGTCCCTGTGATGGACTGGAGACCTGTCCAGGGTGTCCCCTGTCTCTCTCACAGTGACTGCTGGACATGGATGGATGGAGCAGTAAAAGTTTTGTTCAGCAGACCATGAAATACTGTATTAGAACATGAAATACTTTATTAGAACATGAAATACTTTATTAGAACATGAAATACTTTATTAGAACATGAAATACTTTATTAGAACATGAAATACTATATTAGAACATGAAATACTATATTAGAACATGAAATACTTTATTAGAACATGAAATACTATATTAGAACATGAAATACTTTATTAGAACATGAAATACTTTATTAGAACATGAAATACTTTATTAGAACATGAAATACTTTATTAGAACATGAAATACTTTATTAGAACATGAAATACTTTATTAGAACATGAAATACTTTATTAGAACATGAAATACTTTATTAGAACATGAAATACTTTATTAGAACATGAAATACTTTATTAGAACATGAAATACTTTATTAGAACATGAAATACTTTATTAGAACATGAAATACTTTATTAGAACATGAAATACTTTATTAGAACATGAAATACTTTATTAGAACATGAAATACTTTATTAGAACATGAAATACTTTATTAGAACATGAAATACTTTATTAGAACATGAAATACTTTATTAGAACATGAAATACTTTATTAGAACATGAAATACTTTATTAGAACATGAAATACTTTATTAGAACATGAAATACTTTATTAGAACACAAAATACTTTATTAGAACATGAAATACTTTATTAGAACATGAAATACTTTATTAGAACACAAAATACTTTATTAGAACATGAAATACTTTATTAGAACATGAAATACTTTATTAGAGTGATTTAAAATGGACTTGTTTTTTATTTACATCTAAAATATAATTCAGGGTTTTTCTCAACAGAAACAAAAAGTGTTTGACGTGTAAACCTAACATCACACTCTGTATTATAAATGGTACATTTATCCTGTGGACAGCTGTGGCTGACTGGCTAGAGCAGTCGTCCTCCAGTGGGAGGGTTGGGGGTTAGATTCCACCAGCAGTCACATGCTGAAGTGTCCCTGGACACTTGGGTCATTGAATGTGAATGCGGTACATGAGGTACAGATTGTTGTGAAGAGCTTTGAGTATCTGGATCAGATAGAAAGATTTTATAGAAGTACAGTCATTTACTGTTTATATAAAATATCTGGTAAAACTTTTGGTTTGAATTATTATTATGTGATATTTGTGTGTAAACCTTGAAGCCAGTGTTTGGTCCAGGCGTCAACATAACTATTATTATTATTATCATTATTATTATTATCATTGTTATTATCATTATCATTATTATTGTTGTTGTTGTTGTTGTTGTTGTTGTTGTTGTTGTTGTTGTTGTTGTTGTCGAATGCTTATTTGCACAAAGTGCTGCTGTAATGAGAGGCAACACACCTGCTGGGATCAGGGAGATCATGCTGTTTTGGATGTAATAACTCTAATGTAAAAATAACAGAAATATATTAAATATAAAAGTATGCATAACGTACTATGAATTTTTAACTTTCGGACTGGTTTTATGTAGGGCTGAACGATTTTGGAAAATAATCTAATTGCAATTTTTTTTCTATAAATTGCAATTGCGATTTAAAACGCAATAATTTTTTAATATCTTCTCAAGTATCTATCTTTGACCTTAGTTGATACTGTTATTGGTTTTACTTGTTTTATCACTTGTTTTATTTGACCTTTGATTTTGTTGCACTTTGTAACACTTTGAGATTTTCATTAATGAAAAGTGCGTTATAAATTAAATTCATTATTATTATTATTATTTTCAACAAACAGAAGCAATAAATCAATCTGTTTTATAATAAACAATGTCAGATTTATTTAAAGCAGATATTACAATAAATCAAACAAATCTATGCCTTTCTTTTCACCATTTCTATTTTTTCTTGTTTCATAAACATAATACTGTAGTAAACATGTTAAGTGAACTTCATAACTACTGTCTGAACTTCACATGACCTTTAATAAATAAATATAAAAAATTAGATATTAAAAAAATTACTGTTTGAAGTTCAAACAGTTGGGTCAGTGATCCCTGTCGGCTGATACTTTGCTTACTTGAAGTTGAAGCACTGGTTGTTGTCATTCTAGCCATGCAACCATCGTAAATGTCTTTGTGTTTTTTTCAAGTGTTGATAAAGATTTGTGTCACGTGACCAGTCAAATTGCAGCCTTCGCGATTAGAAAATCTCATTTTATCATATTGTGATATTATTGCAAATGCAATTAATTGTTCAGCCCTAGTTTTATGACAGCAGAAGCTGCTTTAGAAGTGGGTCCATATGGACTACTGTAGTTATTATTAACCCATCAGTCCAGTCCAGGCAAACTGTACTATTTAAACCTTTACCTTGTTCTTCAGAGTACAGTACTGTACTTTCTGCCATACATGTCGCTTTGCCGTGTACTACGCATTTATTATCAGTCACCACTGATCACCCGAAAACGTGGGCCGGTGTTGTGTCAAAAATTGATTGACTGCCAAATTCATTCAACCTTTATTTAATCAGATAAGTCACATTGAGCCTCGAAGACTCATTTACAAGTGAGATCTGTTGGACGGACAATACAAGTGGTGAAAAATGACAACATAGGGTTTGGAGACAACAAAAATGGTAGCCGCGGGAGCATGCACAGGAGGACTTTAACATGAATTTAACAAGATTAACACTTGCAAACAATTATCTGTAATAGTGAAGGTGTTTCTCAGCTTAACTTTTGCGTAATAAATGCACTTTAAAGGTTAAATCAGCTGCATTTCTTCAGGGCAATGTGCGGAAATGCAGCTGATTTGACGTTTGCTCCAGGAGTCCTGGAGCAAGACGAAGGTGGCTTAGTATGGCAAGCCAAGTGTCTCATTAATAACCATTTTTACCTATTAAAACAAAAATAGCTAGATCAATTGCAGTACTGTATAAAGTCAGGGATTTTTTAATTGATAAAGCTCTGCATATGTTGTATAACACAATCATTGCTCCACATTTAATCTATTGTATTGAGGTTTGGGGAAAAGCGTGCAAAACAATTACAAAGCCTGTTTTTATTTTACAAAAGAGAGCTGTAAGAGTAATCACCAGAAAACATTTCAGTCACCCATCAAACACCTTGTTTCTTCAGCTAAATTTATTGAAATTCCAGGAATTGGTAGAATATAGTATTTTATCAGTTATGTATAGGGCTCATAATAACACATTACCTTTAAATATCCAAAGAAATTTTATAAAAAGACAAAGTTATTACAATCTCAAAGGGACAGAGATATTCATCAAACCACAATTCAGAACCAGCTTAAAGGGACGGTCTACCTCAATTCAGGGAGTTCGATTGTGGAATGCTCTGGAGAGTGATGTTAAAAATGCAAAATCAATGTATACATTTAAGAAAAAGGTCAAAAAGGACTTGCTCAAAAACTATATATGATGTAACTTAGTGTGTTTGTGTATTACACTTATGTTGTACTTATGATGTAGCTTAGTGCGTTTGTGTATTACAGTTAGAAAAATTAAGTAGAGTTATTCATTTTGTGACGTAGTTTGTGTATTACAGTTAGAAAAATTAAGTAGAATTATTCATTTTGTGATGTAGTTTGTGTATTACAGTTAGAAAAATTAAGTAGAATTATTCATTTTGTGATGTAGTTTGTGTATTACAGTTAGAAAAATTAAGTAGAATTATTCATTTTGTGATGTAGTTTGTGTATTACAGTTAGGAAAATTAAGTAGAATTATTCATTTTGTGATGTAGTTTGTGTATTACAGTTAGAAAAATTAAGTAGAATTATTCATTTTGTGATGTAGTTTGTGTATTACAGTTAGAAAAATTAAGTAGAATTATTCATTTTGTGATGTAGTTTGTGTATTACAGTTAGAAAAATTAAGTAGAATTATTCATTTTGTGATGTAGTTTGTGTATTACAGTTAGAAAAATTAAGTAGAATTATTCATTTTGTGATGTAGTTTGTGTATTACAGTTAGAAAAATTAAGTAGAATTATTCATTTTGTGATGTAGTTTGTGTATTACAGTTAGAAAAATTAAGTAGAATTATTCATTTTGTGATGTAGTTTGTGTATTACAGTTAGAAAAATTAAGTAGAATTATTCATTTTGTGATGTAGTTTGTGTATTACAGTTAGAAAAATTAAGTAGAATTATTCATTTTGTGATGTAGTTTGTGTATTACAGTTAGAAAATTAAGTAGAATTATTCATTTTGTGATGTAGTTTGTGTATTACAGTTAGAAAAATTAAGTAGAATTATTCATTTTGTGATGTAGTTTGTGTATTACAGTTAGAAAAATTAAGTAGAATTATTCATTTCTGTGATGTAGTTTGAAGGTTATCATTGGTTGAACAAACTGTGAAATAGGGGCAGATATAATAAGATTTCATCTTCTTTCTGCTCCCTTCATTTTATCCTACTTGTATTCTTGTATCTGATGAAACTGTTTTGTATTGTTCTTTTAAAATGAATGAATAAACATCAAATCAAATCAAATCAAATGAGACACTAGGCTTGCCATATTACTGTACTCGAATGCCCTCTAGTGGCTGAAAATGGCAGTGTTCAATATCTTCTATGTCAGAATGAATTAAATCCTCAGCTCTCAGCCAAAAATTGGAATATAAATATGTAAAAAAAAAAAAAAAAACGTCAGTCGCTTTGCTGTAGGCATGCTAATTTATGCAAAAAGGTGCGACTCATATATCAGCGAAAAAGAATAATCTTCACATGAATGTGAAGAAGACAAAGGAGATGATTGTGGACTTCAGAAGGAACAAACACACCCATGCCCCACTGAAAATAGGTGGGTCTGCAGTGGAAGTGGTCTCCAGCTACAAATACTTGGGTGTACACATGAATGATAACCTCAGCTGGAGCAACAACACCACCAGCCTGATCAAGAAAGGTCATCAGAGACTCTACTTCCTCAGACGGCTGAGACGTGCTGGTCTGAGCAGCCCAGTTCTCACCTCGTTCTACAGGTGTGCAGTGGAGAGCGTCCTGTGCTCCAGCATCAACGTGTGGCATGGAGGCTGCACAGTTGAAGAGAGGAAAGCTCTGCAGAGAGTGGTGAAGGCTGCACAGAAGTCTGTTGGAGTCAGTCTCCCCACAATCACAGACATTTACACCTCCAGATGCAGGAAAAGAGCCACCTGCATCATGAAAGACCTCACTCATCCAGCACACTCACTCTTTGCCCCACTCCCCTCAGGACGGAGGTTGAGGAGCATCAAGTGTAGAACCACTAGACTGAGGAACAGCTTCTACCCTGAGGCTGTTAGACTCATGAATAAATAAAAATAAAATAAAAAATAAACACTGCAAAATATCACATCATGCTGATGCTGATCTGTTTTCTTGTTGCTGTGTTCATCTGTGACCATCTGCTCATACAAACTCATGTTCGTGCTGCTGTTTATTCCCACTATATTAGGCTTAGTGTATTACTAGTTGATGTTTTTCTTAGTTAATTCTAGATGTTATTACTGTTTTTCTCTTGCATTTGTTGTTGGATGTAACTGGGACCCCGTGTACATAATCTCGTTTTCATCACATGTACCACATGCGGTGCAAATGACAATAAAGACTCTCTGACTCTCTGACTCTGACTCTGAATATCATGCAAACATGTACATTTGTAGCACAGAGCCATTTGAAGGTGGCGGCACTCCTCTGTGGTCCAGTCAGACTGAAACTCTGCGCCATCAGACAAACAGAGATCACTGGTCGTGATGACAGGGATTTCATTTTGTTCACAATATAAATCTAGTTAAAATGAACAATACTGAAGATTTGAGTTATTTTAAACTGGCACCTGGTGAAAATAAAGCACAAGAAATACAAGAACTGTGAGTGTTCAGAGCATTTATTATTTTTTGCTTGCCTTTGAAGTTTATTTTGAAAGGGTTATTTGTGGACATGGGTGAGTTCAGGGTTATTGTCAAACTATGATTGTCCTCCTCCATGTTAATGTTAATTCATTGAACCGGTGCGACTTTAAAGTGTGTGTGACATGATGTTGGAACTATGCATGAAGTGGCAGAGTAGCTACTCAGCTTTGATTTTTTTGTACACAGATGCGTAGAATAATTAATATATGAAAGTATTTTTTAAATAAAATAGTTCTCTGCATTGCGTCGCAGTTTTCGGGTGGAGAAAGGAGGGGTCAAACGCAGACGCATTTTATGACGCAATCGCCAGAATGCACATTGTAAATAACAAACAGCAGTGATTATATAAACCGAGGAATTACGCAATTTAAGTGAAGATTTGAGCGATTTGTCTTGAGTTTGGGAAGTCGAAGTTAGTTCGAGTTAGGGGTGGGCGATATATCAAATATACTCGATGTATCGCAATATTTTAAATGTACGATGGTTAAAAGGGCTATATCGTCTATATCGAGGATCCTCCTGTTGTCGCGCGGGCTCCCACTCGCCCCCCTCCTTCCTGCAGGCTGCAGGAGGAGGACGGAGCTTCGGAGACTTTCAGCACAACATGTAAACACGGCAGATATGACGTGCCAGCTGCTGAGGGGGAAAAACAATGTTCTGAGCTAGTTTGGATTAAATTGTCAGATGAGGGCATAAAAAATGTTTTTGTAGACGATGCTGAAAATAATCCCGAAGAAAGGTCGGAACTACGAATCTTTTTCACCATTTAAACAGCGGAGTGGAGCATGATGAAACGGCAGAACCAAGTGTTTTTACAGCTGCTGCTTCCTTAAAACAAACCACGGGTCTGAGCTCATTTAGTCATGCGTGCACCGCAGAGAGAGGTGGAGACATTATTAAATCAGCATTTTATCATTATCGCTAAAGATACGGTCCTTAGCGGCTAACAAGATGGCTAACGCGTTAGCCGTCTTCTTCCACAGCTGAGACTGACCGTGTCTTTAGCGATACAGCTGATTTAATAATGTCTCCACCTCTCTGTTCACGTTTCTGAGTGGAGGCTGTCGTGTTTTTACACAAGGATTCAATGCGACACTTTGTAGAGCAACTTAGAGAACGTCTTCGTGAACCCGGAAACAACCCCCTGACCCTTTCACAATAAAACCGGATACAGTACACAGAGGCTCACATTTACTGCAGTACACAATACCTGTGATAAATCTGTTCTTGTTCAGAGGTTTTGCAGACATTGCCTGAACTTGGCACAGTTTGAAACTTGTGCACATTTTGTGGTTTGTTGTTAAAAATTACCAGCACATGCAAATAGTTGAGAGTTGTTACCTGTGACTGTTCTGGGTCAGTAAATTTTATGGCCACTGTTTACACTTTTGTTTTTGTATTTTAAAGGCCTTAAATGTTTTGATTTAACATTTTTTTAATGTTAAAAGCACAAGAGCACCTTTTTAAGTTTAAATTATTTATTCTTCCTTTTTGCTTGAAGTACTTTTTATTTATGTGTGCAATTGATGGTTAAAATAAAATATTTAAGTTTGTTCAAATTTAGTGTTGACATTTTTTAATCAATTTTGAATCATTTTTTCATTGATTTTGGAGATATCGCGATATATATCGTGTATCGTGATATAGCCAAAAAATATTGCAATATAATATTTTCCTCATATCGCCCAGCCCTAGTTCGAGTGTTGAACAAGAAACAGCTGGTTCTAATTTAGGTCTGCACCCGTACTGTATTTATTTGAGTCTTACTGTTCAGGAAGCAGGGAGCTCGGAGGGGGGGGCAGCTTTGTTTATTCCATTCTTGACAAAGTTTTACATCTTTTGGGAAAGTGAAAAGGCTCACTTGTTCACTGGCAATATTAGAACACCCAAATGCGACACAACGTACCGGCATTTTTCAAGTCATACAAAAAAAAAGGCGATCTTGAAGACAATTAAACTGCGTTCTAATGGCACGCTTAGACTGACATTCTTGCCCCTACGTCACATGACGTCGCATGCGTAAGTACCCGGATGTCCAGTGACGAAACACGGCACCAATTTTAAAATAACTTAGAAACAAAAATTTTCATTGATTTATCATTTTGCTTGTAAAAACGAACATAGTTGAATGATGCAACATATATATGTTGTGCCACTTTATGCATAGTTCCAACATCATGTCACACACCCTTTAAGGCCCTGTACACACGTAGCCGTTTATCAGTAAAACCGAACAGTTTAGCATGCGGTTTAGCCTTTCATCCACACGTGAACGCCGGTTGATGTAACTATAAACGAATAATAACAAAACTCCGGCCAAAGTGAAGATTTGAGAACTCTCCGTTTTCGAGTCTGCGTGTGGACTTTCAGAACGGAGCTTTCTGCTCCAGCTGGACCGGCAGAACCGGGTCTGCCGGTCCAGCTGAGCGGCGCTCACGTCACATAATGCTCTAAAAAAAGCACTAAAAAGTCAACATACCTGCTCTGACATGATTCCTAGTCGACATTTTCCTGCGTTTTATTAACTTTGTACTCCAACACGGTATTTAATAGTAGTTCAACCTCACGGTCTGTCCACACAAACGAAAAAAATAAATAACAGGAAGTGTGGCTGCATGGGTTGAAGGGTTGTGACAGCACTACACTGCCACCTATGGGTTCAGCATATTCTTTACAACTTTACAACGTTCTGTGGTGAAAAAAACGGGACATGTAGACGAACATTTTAAATATTCGAACATGTATGGACAGAGATATTTTTTTTGCGCAAATATTCGTTTTTCAAACACCAGGCTATGTGTGTACAGGGCCTAAGTCTCAGCAGCAGCAGAACCAGTAGCATCCTGCACCTGAACACGTTTCACTGGCTGCACGAGTTCACTTGAGTTCACTGCAAGTCCCAGCTGAGTGGCCACAAACTTCACTGGTCCTAACTCAACAGTGGCAGCTGACATGACTTATGAAGATGCTTTGAAACAGTTTGTTGATGTGCTCACTCGCATTGTGCTGTAATAATTAGTCCTGAATGAGTAAACAATGACATCACCCTCACATGGTCTTTTGGGAGAAAAATCAGCCATTATCTTTGTTTTTGTATTTTTATCCATTTATGTTTTTGTTTTGGTGCAGTCAATAACCCCCCCCCCCGGCAAACCCTACATGTCCTTCGGTTTTATAAAATGTACTCATAATCTTTTCAAACGTTCTCATAACTTCACAGTAACTTTACTACACTATCGTGTTCCTGAGGGAAAAAACTGACCATAGGCAAATCCCATTATAAATGCATTTTCTGACCCCATAATTATTACTTAATAAAATAATAAATGCCTCTCAGTAAACTTTTATTTATTTTTTATTTTACTTCTTCCCCCGTTGTTTAGTTTTTATATGTTAGCTCATTTGGTCATACGTTGCTTTTTCACATTTTAGAACTTCTCCGCTAGTTGTTGCCCTGGAGTTGCTCGTCTCATGTCGTAGGACAAAATGATTTTAGTTTGGGTGTGAAGAGGAGAAGCACTTACATGATGCACACGTAAACACTGAGTATCAAACGCAGCTCCACGTGCGTACACGTCAGGCTGCCACAGCGCTGAACCACCGACTGACTGACTCCCAGGACGTAAAGAGCGGATGCACAGGGCGGCAGCTGCTGGTAGTATCCAGTTCAGTAAAAGCCAAACAGGAAACAGAAACTGGTATTGTGCAAGAGTAGAGTTTTAGAAGAAAAAAAGGTAAGCTAAACACTAATAAATCAATAAAAACCCACATGTTTGACAACACAAGTAAGTTTGACTAATTTTTGACTGTCTGATCTGGAGGGTCTTAAAAATCTCCAGACTGGAATAAAAAAATAATTGTAAACAAAAAAATTAAATTAAAAATCCTTTTGGGTGTACTAAAATATACATTTATTTAAATTGCCATTAATAAATATTTTGTCAACAAAAAAACTGAAATATTTAATATTTTTATTTCAGGCTGAGGTAACTAAAATATTCATTGTGCACAAACTATTTAAAAGTAGCATCTTTAAGTTCTGCACGATGATCCACTATCAAGTTGGAGGATAAAGTAAACAACAAACAATAATAATAATAATAATAATGAATTTAATTTATAACGCACTTTTAATTTATAACGCACTTTTCATTAACAAAAATCTCAAAGTGCTAACAAACAAACAAACAAACAAACAAACAAACAAACAAACAAATAAACAAACAAACAAACAAACAAACAGCACACACTGTGAATCGCTGCAAACTGGTCTTAAGTTTGGAGGGGAGGAGGACAGGATGGGTTAGGAGTTGACTATTTGATGAAAATCAAATAATTATTGACAAATTCAAAGAATGCATTTGCTTCAAATGTCCATCCTAATAAATCTACAGTAGAACTAGCCTGGTTAAAACCACACCCTTGTCCTTCACTTTGCTTCAGACTAGGGTCTGGACTTTCTCCATAGAGAAACGATTTCTCCTGGAGATTTTTGAATGGACCAATCAGAGAACAGAAGGCGGAGTTTTGTTAGTTTAGCCTGGCGAGGTCCAGGCTATTCAGATAAATAGCTCAGAAACCACTCGGTGGATATTTTTTATGCTACCAGTGTGTAATTATATGGCTCTAATTTACTGACTGTTGGCCTGGATGAAACATTTGAGATAAAATTCGATTTTTTATCATTTATTTTCGTAGCGCACCCGAGGCTGTTTGGAAAATGTCAAACCGAAACTATTTAAATCCAGCAGATTTGACCATTTCGTGAATTGATTTAGGAACTGTTAAGCTTAGGGCTGTGCGATATGACGATATATATCGTGGGGACGATAGAAACGTGTATATCGTGCTACTTTCCTTCTATCGTCTCTATCGTGATAAATAAGAATAAAAAAATAACTGTCGCAAAGAAGCTTCATATGTGGTTTTGCGAGATGACGGCGCTGCTTTATGTTTGACGCACGCGCGGGTTTGCGACACATGCTTTACGTTGTTAAACTCGAGAGCAACAGAGCCGCAGGCGCATGAAGCCGGTGTCTCAACAAGGAGAAAACAGCTGCACAGGCAGCCCAAGAAGAACTTTTACCAAAAAGAGGGGGAAGCTCACCTTGTTAGCTTCCATTATTTCGCTCCGCTGAAACTCGGAGACAAAATGGGTCCAGAGGACACGAACCCAGAGTCCAACCGAGTCCGAACTCGGGTCCAGTTAACCAATACAAAACAGACCAGAGACACAACAGAACCGCAATCAAACGCAACGTTTTCTCTTTTCTGTTTCTTGCTTTGTTTACTCAAACTTCAGAGCGGATTTCTTCTTCGTGAGTTTCATTAGCAGCTGTTGTTTTACCGCCACCTGCAGGAAAAATTTGGACCAAAGTAGAAAAGGAGTTGTTTGTTTGTTTGTTAGTTTATTCATTTTATAATATGAAATACAACAATTAACGTATTCATAATAGAAAAAAAAATAAAATGAAAGGTAGCAGATGAAGAATAAATCTTATTAAATCTGCTCCTTATTCATCTAATAACAGTTCAAACAATATTTTCTATAATAACAAAATAAGTAAATAACTCAGTCAATTTTCAATTCACATATATCACACATTAAATTAGATTCATTTATATTTTTTTAGCAATTCATTTTTTACCAGTTTCTTAAATACAAGGAATGATTTGGCTTCCTTAACATTTGTCATTAAGTCATTCCATAATCGTACTCCTTGAATTAAGGTAGATCTTAGGTAGATCTAGTTTCTACTTTGGTCCAAATTTCCTTGTTCTTTTTGTTCACATTCTTATAATTGTAACTATCTGTAGTAAAATAATAAAATAAAAAAACTTTGGTCCAAATTTTTCCTGTACACACACACACACATCGTGTTGTATATATCGTGATATATATCGTTATCGTGATATAAAAAAGTCCATATCGTGATATATGATTTTTTCCATATCGCCCAGCCCTAGTTAAGCTCAGGAACACTTCTGATATAACGTCAGCTAAGAAATATATTTTTTATCAGCAGAGAAATAATAGTTTTTTACCTTGTTTTATTGAAAATTCCTTCGTGGCGGCAGCCATTTTGAATGACGACGTCAGTCGACATCGTTCAAAACTCCGCCTTCTGCTCTCTGATTGCTCAGGAACACTTCTGATATAACGTCAGCTAAGAAATATATTTTTCTCAGCAGAGAAATAATAGTTTTTTACCTTGTTTTATTGAAAATTCCTTCGTGGCGGCAGCCATTTTGAATGACGACGTCAGTCGACGTCGTTCAAAACTCCGCCTTCTGTTCTCTGATTGGTCCGAACAAAAATCTACCGGAGAAATCCTTGTGGATGGGGGAAGTCCCAGACTGTGAAGTGAAGGGAAATGAGAATTGAGCGGAGCTGTGCAGGAAGGCGAGGGCCAGGCTACAGTAGAACAGATGTTTCCTTAGAACATCACTTAAATGACCAGAATATCCCTTTAAAAAGAAGTTCCTCCTGTAATGAGGAACCTGAGTGGCGTGTGAACGGAGCAGATCCAAAGTAAACCTGGTTCTGGTCCGTGTTGTCTCTCCATCATCATGCAGAACAAAAGAAGTTTTTTAAATGCTGCTCGAACCGTTTAATTCAAACACCGTCCGACTTCACCTTTTAAAGATATAAAAAAACAACTGACTCAGTCATTTCAGACACTCCAGCAAATATACAAGACCCAAAATGGAGGAGAATGTTTAACCCGTGTGTGTGTGTGTGTGTGTGTGTGGTGTGTGTGTGTGTGTATACATCTCCTTCAGGGCTGCTACTGTAGACTAGAGTTTCATTTGGACCCAAAA
>JBBPBX010003515.1:62556-82024 GCA_038048925.1 Garcialebias charrua
TTTTTAATTAAGAGTTGGTTTATATATTTATTAACGGTTGGTGGATGTGTGCGTCTGAATAAAAGGGGCAGATCGGAGCTGAGGGGGCGATTGTCCTTTCATGGCCACAAAGCACATTAAATCCTTGCTTCTGCCTGCATTCTGCATTATTCAAACCTGGACCCTGCTCTGACATGTCGGATGTTTTATGATCTCACCTGTTTGGGTCTTCGGCCGCGTGCGTCCGCTGAATACAGCGACTGAATGAACGTCCATTTGGGCTGATGGATCACTGGCAGTAGTCCATCTGAAGCTTAACTGAACTTTTTACCTCTTTCAAGGCCTGTCAGCGCTCGGTCTAATGGCCACGTGTGACAGGTGAAATTATGGCAAGTCATGTTGCCATATAATTGGATCGTATACATCGTATACAGCTTTAGGTGCATCTGGAAAACTAAAAAAACCCGCTAAGCATGATGGGAAAGACAACAAAATCCACTCCCTTAGTGGTTAAGGGGAGTGGATTTTGTTGTCTTTCCCATCATGCTTAGTGGTTTTTTAGTTTTTACAGCTGAATCATGAGTGAGAAGGACATGTGTATGGTGTAGTGGCAGGGGAACCGACTTGGGACCCGAAGGACCCAGGTTCGAACCCCAGTCACGGCATAACTTGTGGTGTGTTTGAGCAGCACATCTCATCCCAACTGCTCCCCGGCACGCTTTCTATAGCTGCCCACTGCCCCACCTGGTGGGGATTGGGTTAAATGCAGAGTCAAATTTCGTCTTGTATGGAAACATACACAGATGACAAAAATGTGACATTATTATTATTATTGTTATTATTATAGACTTGCCTCTTGTGTGCTGTTAAAGTTAGTGAGTTTCCTGTTGTAAGGCTCAAGAGTGTCTTCATTGGGTTTACCTCACACAATGTTAAGACAGTAGTCACAGAATGTGATGGAACACTAGTGCTTTTTGAAGCTGGATCGGAAATATCGGCAGGTTGGATCCGATATCCGATACTTAAATTATGCTGGTATCGGATACCGATACTGGATCGGATCGGCCCATCCCTAATTAAAACACAAAATACTGTAATGTGTTTTAAAAAATGGTTCAAAGTGCCAACTTCAGCTTGTCAAATGGAAGATGTGATTATTATTATTATTTATTTTTAAGTCTGGATACCCATCATGTTGGAAGGATACTTTGACCTCAGAAAGATAGAAAAACACAGATTTATTTCAACTGTAACATGACTCACTGTTGGTTATCACAGCGTGTCCTCCAACTCTCTCCCAGATCTTCATCAGCTTCATTCCCCTGTAGTTGCTGCAACTCCTTGTTATAAACCGTAAGTTGTCATGAGATGCAGTTTGTCTTTGGGTTGGCCAGGTCCTGGATGAGAACCTGCACCAACATGTCTTGACACTCGTGGGTATGAACAGGAACGTCGTGAACATTTTCATTTGACATTTGGACTGATTTTCATCTTACAAAGTCTGACACAGAGTGTGTGTTGGTGGTGGAGAAGTGTCGTCTGGCAGGGCAACGTTTTGATGGCAGGAGAGGACTAACAGGATCCGTTAAAAACCCATTCTGGTGTCACTCCTCATCTTGCTAACCTTTCTGCATGGCTGTCTGAACATGACCTGGTTTATGGACTGCAGAGGTTTTAATGGCTCAGAATGTGCTCAGATGAAAACCAGGCTCATAACACACACGTCTGCATACACACACAGTACACACAGTACACACAGTACACACAGTATAAATGTGAACATTTGTAAATGGTTGGTTTTATTTCCAGTCAAATGTTAGAAGACATGTACAAACTGATAAAAAGAAAAAAGTCTTTGACCTCGTCCACACCACTCTGGACATTTATTTTTCTGCTGTGTTTGATTCAGATTCAGATTCAGATTCAGTTTATTATCGCCATTGTCAATGAACAGGATTCACAGACTAGGAATTTGCTTCGGCATAACGGTGCATAAAATATAAAAACATAAGACACAAAAAACATAAACCATAAAACATCAATACAATCAATACAATATTCAGTGAACAAAAACTACTAAGAAACAGCGCAATTAGAGTGGTGCAATCAAAATACAGTGATACAGTGATTCCCAATCAAAATACAAAGAACAAATACAAAATACAGCGACCAAGGCAAGTTATGAGGTAGCATGGTTATGAGTGTTCAAGAGTCTGACAGCAGAGGGGAAGAAACTGTTTTTATGGCGGGAGGTTCTGGTCCCAATTGACCGAAGCCTCCTGCCTGAGGGGAGTGGTTCGAACAGACCGTATGCAGGGTGAGAAGGGTCAGCTGTGATCCGACCTGCTCGCCTCACAGTCCTGGAGACGTACAGGTCATGGAGAGATGGGAGACTACAGCCGATTACCTTCTCAGCAGAGCGCACAATGCGCTGCAGTCTGTGTCTGTCCCTGACAGTGGCCCCGGCGTACCACACTGTGATGGACGCGCTGAGGATGGACTCGATGATGGCCGTGTAGAACTGCACCATCAGCTTGGCCGGCAGCTTGGCCTTCCTCAGCTGTCGCAGGAAGTACATCCTCTGCTGAGCCTTTTTGATGAGGGAGCTGATGGTTGGCTCCCACTTGAGGTCCTGGGTGATGGTGGTGCCGAGGAACCGGTAGCAGTCCCCAATGATGATGGGGGTGTTGTTAAAGGTGATGGGGGGCAGAGGGGCTCTGCACTTCCTTTTCACACACAAATACATTTTTGTTGAGAAAAATGTGTATTTTTCAAAACTCTTGCAGTGTGAAATGATACCTGTGGTGTGTTTGTGTAGAGATGAGGAGGTTTGTTGTACATGATGACTACAACCTGGCAGAAACATAAAACACTGTAGGGACCTTTCTTACACCGAGATGCAGCCACACACCAAAATGTGTTCCGGGAAAATCTGAATACATTTTTCATAAAATGTTGGGAACGCTGATTTTTGAAAGCTGTAGCTGAGAGCCAAGATTGATTATTTTAAATAAATAATAATGCTATCTTGTGCTGATTATGGATTTTGCACGTTTATTTCTGGATTACCGTTCACCCCATCTGGAACTTGTTAGCTCACACGTGTTTTTATGGTCGTGCTCTCCTTTGTTAAAGCTGTTGGACCTGACAAAGATCCAGTTTGGATGTTAGATTAAGTTTCAACCACCATTTTTGTCAGCTTGAGAGGATACAGTAAGTCTTTGTGTAAAATTTGACCCAGACACTGTGAAAATCTTTTGGCGCTCTACAAAGTAATGAGAAAAGTCACAAACAAAAAACTCTGAACAACGCCCTTGTTTATTGATGTGATTGTAGTTAGAAAATCTGATGGTTTGACAATTAAGAACCATTTCTACTACGTTTGATAATATCACAACACAACTTCCTACCAGAGAGACGCATGCCATGTTCAAAGTGACATGCACGTGACGTGTGGGTCGAAGATAAGTTCTGTCCCACGAGCCACCAGTTAAATAACCCTGCCCTAAGCAGTATTTTTCAAATCTGGGTTCCAGAGTGAAAATAAATTGAAATGTTTCTCTTGTATTTTCAAGCAGACTGCCTCAACACAGTCTTTAGAAAACTGTGATGTCATAGACCCACCTTTCTAACCTGTGGCATTAAAGGGTGTGTGACATGATGTTGGAACTATGCATAAAATTGCACAACATATATATGTTTTATCATTCAACTATGTTTGTTTTTACAAGCAAAATGATCAATCAATTAAAATTTGATTTAAAAGTGATTTTAAACTTTGCGCCGCGTTTCGTCACGGGAAATCCGGGAACTTCCGCATACGACGTCTGTGACGTTGCAACAAGAAAGTCTGCTCGAACGCACATTGGAAATAACAATGGCGGAGAATATAGAATCTGACGAATTTAGCAATTTAAGTGAAAATTAGAGCGATTTGTCTTCAGTTTGGGAAGCCGAAGTTACTTCGAGTGATGAACAAGAAACAGCTGGTTATAATTTAGGTCTGCACCCGTATTTATCTGA
The DNA here is from genome assembly GCA_038048925.1 of Garcialebias charrua. NCBI lineage: Eukaryota > Metazoa > Chordata > Actinopteri > Cyprinodontiformes > Rivulidae > Garcialebias > Garcialebias charrua. The sequence continues at coordinate 66,559 of JBBPBX010003515.1, forward strand.
CCTTTTACGTTCAGGAAGTGAGTGGGACTCCGAGTTTGCAGCAGGAAGTTTTCGAGGGTGAAGGACCCGATCTAAGTCTTCTAAAAAGCACAGAAATGGTAATACGTTAATTAATGTATCTAGTAATTATTCAACATTAATTATAGTTAAAAGAATGAAGTATCTGTTTTATTCTATACGTTTATTCTAACATACATTCTGAAAAACATAATTTCCAATTTCCAATAATGTAATGTGCAAATTTAACTGCACTGAATGTTCACTATATGTTAAAATACATGTTTTCATTGAAAAAATCACGAGGAACACCATCAACCAAAATTTAAACAAAGATACTCTGTATCCACCTATATTAAATATATAGTCATTCTTATCAAAGTGTCTTGAATAGGAATGAAATAAACAGCTTCTCACCGCATACCAAGCACAATGGAGTCGGTGTCGTTGCGTCCCCGGTAAAAGTAAATCCAAACGAAATGTAACTCTCACTGTACTGTCTCATTTGCTGACACACTTACTGAATTGATTGACAGGTCGGGTGGAAAAAAAAGGCGAGAGCCGGCAGCTTCTGCCGCAGCGGTGTTCTATGTTTATATGTTAATAAAAAGTTCTAAAAAATAAACTAAAAACAGGGAGCACTGGTCCTGCAGCCCACACATCAGACAGGAAATCTGTAGAACCTTGCGCAGCCACGTTGGACCCGAGTTTAATTCTCTCGTGACAAATTCACGGAGTCAGCGGAGGAGGAAGCGATCACTTGACTTTTGGCAAAAACAAAACAAAAGAAAAGGCCAGATCAGGGATGAAGAAGGGGAATTTGATATATTTGTGTCGCATACAAAACAGTCTGGCGCCGGGCAGTTTATTGTGCGACAACGCGCTTGCGTTCGCGGTCGTAAAAATTGAGCTTTGCGCGTACATGCACTGCGTGGATACGCGTGTGCCTCTGCGTACGAACGGCATAGAGCGGCGTACGGCCGAACGCAGATAATTAATTCGTTTTCAAAAAAATCTTTTTAGACCAGTTAAGTGAAATTGGTAATTTCCATGGCACACCTGGCGATCACTCGCGCACACTAGTGTGAACAGTGGTTGAAAAACACTGGAGTATAATAAACATTCATTCATTCATTCATTCATTCAACCTTTATTTATACAGGCTAGCCTCGTTGAGTCACGGGGACTCATTTACAAACAAAGGGATGATGACAACAAAAGTACATCTCCTTGAATAACTTGATCAATGTCACTGATTTGTAACATTGACCCTTGATGTTGCTTTAAATAGAAGGATCACAATTTGTCATCTTAGAGCAGTCTGTCTTGAGGCATTAATGTGAAAGTGAACCCTCCCTTATGAAGGCATGAATGCTTTGATTATATCAATATATATCAATATATATATATATATATAATATAATATAATCTATAATAGATTAGATTATAATATAATATATAATATATATATATATATAAACCTGGTCCCGTCATACCTCACCTCCTTAATACAAACATCACACAGTCATTACTCCCTGCGCTCTAACGATTTAGTCCTCCTGTCAGTTCCTCCTGTCAGAACTGAACTAGGAAAAAGAGCATTCAGCTTCGCCGTCCCCTCAGCCTGGAACAACTTACAGAAAGATCTGAAACTATCAACATTCATCTCTCCTGGATCCTTTATGTCAACCGTAGTAGAAAATGTCATCAAGAAACTTGACCATTGCAGATGTTTCTAACCATTACTTATCCAATATACATGTCATTGTTGATTTTTTAACTTTATTTACACAACCGAGGTCTGTCTGCTTGTTTTGTATATAATGTATATAGAAATCTGTCATATCCTGTTGGTTTTGAACTGTCAACATCTGTTTACTGTGATTGTAGTTTTCTTTATTTTCTTTTGATAAGTGCAAATGCCTATTGCCAATGTGACGTGTGCTGCTGACCACTTGACCAGGTCACCCTTGTAAAAGAGATCTCGATCTCAACGGGCTCTACCTGGTTAAATAAAGGTGATTGATTGATTGATTGATTGATTTGATTATATCTCTTTCCTGCAGGAAGAGCAAAGACTTGACGGGCTCTGGCAATGTAGCTCAGCTCAGACGCCCGCTCCTTGCGTATAGTTGTGTGTCGTCATGAGTGTGAGTCACTCAGCCGTGACCCCCTCCTTCTTGCTGTGTACAAACAGACACATCATCATTGACTTTAAATATATAAAGCACAATGGATGACATCAGAAGGACTCGGCATTTTAGCCCCAGGCCATATGTTGAGAAATGCTAGAGAGTTAGATGTTTTGATCAAACCTTGAATAAAACATTATGTGTAGTTTCATGTAATATTGGAAGATGTAGAATCAAAATATGTGTTGGGGGTGACTCTGTCGTGGTTTGTGGATGAAGGACCCCAAACTGCCAACACACACTAACAGGCACAGACAGAAAACAAACTATTGCATGCCTTTCAGCAGCAGTAATTGATGGTAACAGGAAAGATCACAGATAGAGAAAGATGTAGCTCTGAGGATCAGCAGACAGTGCTGGATTCTGAATAATAAACTCTGTGATGTTCATTTCCTCTTGCGTTAATTTGATCCTTCTTTTTCGAGTAGATGAAGTTCTGTGATCTGTCTCCTATGTGCATGTGCAGCTCATGTTATTATTGAAACACGATGATCTGAAGCGATACCGATAACAAAAAAGCGGTGATGTGTGAGAGAGAATCATTAAAATATGGTTACGCTTTGTACTCTGTAAAAGCAGCATCTACCCGAAAAGGGTCTCGCTCTTCCTTCAACTTTAGTTCTGCCCAAACCGCAATATGTACCCCCACAAATGTTATATCAGAACGACCGACTCAGCACCGTGATGTGTGCTATTACTGTACGTTCATAGGCATTTTGAGTTACCATCGTTTTCAAAGACGCCATTTTTCTCATTGTAAAACACTGACAGAACTCAACAGCTTCTAAATGACAGTGCGGTCTTATGACCGAGAGTGAATAGGTCCTTGAACAAAACTCTGATTAACTTTTGGAGCCATTTTGGATCAAGATGGCTGCCACAAATAACCTCAGAAAACACAAAATTTTACTTTTAATAAAATAAAATAAAATAAAAAATTCAAGGTACAATTAATTATATTGATTCAGTAAAGTGCTGTATCATAATAAAGATACAGATTTTTTCTTTTTCTCTTTATTACACATTGGATGTTTTGTGTTCAAAGAAGTGTGTATATGGACGGTTGATTGAATGCTTGTTTGCTTGTGGTGTAGTAGATTGACTTTGGGAGAAGGGGTAAACTATATAATATTTTTCTTCAAACGGCTACTTTTCATTAAGAACTTTTGTTTGTGTTAACATGTGACACAATTTTAAACTGTAAATGAAATGAATAAATACATAATAATAAATAAATAAAATTGACAATAACTCGGTCATTCTTTGAGAAATTGAGTTGAAATATGGTGTGGTGGTGGTAGCTGAGAGCGGGTTATACATTCCTGATGCAACTCAAATATCCAAGATGGCTGCCTTAGTTAATAGGGAAAATATGATAACTCAATTTTTTAAAATATATTGAGCTGAAATTAGGTATGGTGGGACCTGACATTGATGCACAACACATTCTGAATTCAAATCTAAAAATTCAAGATGGCCACCTTAGCTGAAATTTGGTGTATTGGTAGCTGAGAACAATCCCTAATAAACTGATGGCAACTCAAAAATCCAAGATGTCCGCCTGAGCTGAAAAGGAAAAATACTACTGTATACTGTAAATCAGCCATTTTTAGAGATATTAAAACTGAAATTTGGTGTGCTGGTAGCTGAGTGTAATGCCCAATAAAGACTGAATTCAAATACAAAATCCAAGTTGGCCACCAAAGCTAAATTGATATTGCTTTAACTCAACTATATTTACTCATACAGAGCTGAAATTTTGTATGGTTATAGCTGAGAACGTTCCCCATCACACACTGAATCCAAGTCAAAAATCCAAGATGAATGCCGTAGCTTAAAAGAAAAAATGACAAACTCATTGATTTTTTTTCTTCTTTTTTGCCACATTGATCTGAAATTTGGTGTGGTGGTAGCTGACTGCAAACCTCAACACATAGGACTGTCAAAGCAACATATTAAAATGGCTGCTACATGGCAGACCCAGTCAAAGTTTCTCCAGGAACTTTCTAGTATATTTCTAGTGACTTGTAGATCTTCAGTGACTCTGGTGAACACACCAGGAGATTTGCCAGATCCTCTGAAATACTAATGTAATCAATACAAGAAAGTTCATGCTCAATAATCCAGGTATCAAATTCGATAATTCTCAATCAGGTCATCTGGACAGTTTCTTTTTTAGTAGAAACGTTTCACCCTCACTCCAGAGGGCTTCATCAGTCAGAGTAGTTCCAGCACGCTGTTCCCCCACCAAGTCGTAAACAACTTAAGTGGACCAACCAGTTTGCTGGAGCCAAGATGGTTTCTGGAGGCCGTCCTGTCTCTCGTTGACTCCTCCCAGGCAGGCAGCCACAGCCAAAGTGGTTCAAGACAAGAAAGTTCATGCTCAATAATCCAGGTACCAAATCCGATAATTCCACTTAAGTTGTTTATGGCTTGGTGGGGGAACAGCGTGCTGGAACTACTCTGACTGATGAAGCCCTCTAGAGTGAGGGTGAAACGTTTCTACTAAAGAAGAAACTGTCCAGATGACCTGATTGAGAATTATCGGATAATGTAATCAATGTTTGTCTGGAGTGTTGGGTCATCCTTCCATCCACTTCTCAGTGTGTATGGCTCAGTTAGCGAGGTTTGGCTGAAGTTATGAAGTAGTTTCACCATGTTCAGCTCCCTGGCCTCAAGGATGAGCCAAATCCGTAAAGTAAATCAGCTAACAATGTGTGATTCTCTTCTCTCTTTAACGTCTTGTTCATTGTTGGTTGTCTGCTATCCAGCTTATTGCGCATGAGCCAAAATGAGCACTTTGTTTACAAACTTGATCTTCCCTGTTGTTTTGCATATTTCTTAGCTTCCAGTCCATGCTCATCTAGTCACATTACAGTTTACCACAATTTGTATCAATTAGGTCTGTCGCAATAAACAATAAATCAATTAATCGCATGATAAATTAAAATTATCAACCTCATTTTCATTTATCGGCTTTATCGTTTCTTTGTCTCTGTCTTTCTGCTGAAGACACTGGATGACAAAAAACTCAACTCCTGTGCTCTTCACTGACCCCTCCCTTTCTCTTTGTTCTCCAGCCTTCCATCCATTTTCTTCCGCTTATCCGGGGTCGGGTCGCGGGGGCAGCAGCCTAAGTAAGGAGGCCCAGACTTCCCTCTCCCCAGCCACTTGGAGCAGCTCCTCCGGGGGAATCCCAAGGCGTTCCCAGGCCAGCCGAGAAACATAGTCCCTCCAGCGTGTCCTGGGTCTTCCTCTGGGTCTCCTCCCGGTGGGACATGCCCGGAACACCTCACCAGGGAGGCGTCCAGGAGGCATCCTAACCAGATGCCCGAGCCACCTCAACTGGCTCCTCTCGATGTGGAGAAGCAGCGGCTCTACTCCGAGTCCCTCCCGGATGACTGAGCTTCTCACCCTATCTCTAAGGGAGAGTCCAGACACCCTGCGGAGAAAACTCATTTCAGCCGCTTGTATCCGAGATCTCGTTCTTTCGGTCACAACCCAAAGCTCATGACCATAGATGAGGGTGGGAACGTAGATCGATCGGTAAATTGAGAGCTTTGCCTTTTGACTCAGCTCTCTCTTCACCACGACAGACCGGTACAGCGCCCGCTTCACTGCGGATGCTGCACCTATCCGCCTATCGATCTCACGCTCCAGTTTTCCCTCATTCGTGAACAAGACCCCGAGATACTTAAAGTCCATGACCCACCATGTTTTCAAATTGCATCGCCATTAATATTTATTAGTTTATTTAAAAATAATACAGGAGCGTTTATTTATATTGTAGAGAAATAACGCTAAATGTGTTATTTCATGATTTATAGCAGATTTTAGCAGAAGCTCCGGGAAGATCTGCCCCTCTCCAAATATGGGCATTCACATCACTAAAGATTCCGCCTTGGAGTTACAGGCGGAGTTATAATAAGCCTTCATCAACTTCCATGACCGCTGCTCTAAGAGAGGAAAAAAAAAAGAGAAGCGGTCGCTCACTGATGTCTGTCATATTCTGAGCAGCATCCACGTAGACATACTAGTTTAATTCGCTTGATCGCGACAAATTCATTAATTTCCGCATCGGCTTTTTATTCTCTCCCCTGACCAGACAGGTCGGGATACAGAAAGGCAGCCGCGGCGCGGAGCTCTGAGCGCGCGTGCTCTCCCGTGCTTCCCCGTGCTCCAGCAACAAGGCTGGGACAGAACCGAGCCCCGGCACGAACTTCAAAGCTGACGCAGCGGAACGGGGAGCCAGGGAGAAGACGGGAGAAGCCGCGCGGCTCGCTCCTCTCTGGGCAGAGGAGAGGAGAGCAGCCAGCAACAGTCGCAGCGGTGTTATATCTTATTAAAAAGGTCTATAAAATAAATAAAAAATAAAAACAGAGCACTGGTCCAGCTGTACACAAAAATGCACCAGGAAATATGCAGTTTTACTCTCACTCTCATAAACCTCCATGGAAACTCATCCCTTCCTTCTGGGTGGAGACGTGACAAAAGTCACTCCACACTTCGACACTTTTCGGCCGCGTTTCCGGATTCATTCGGGACTCGTTTTTTTTTTTTTTTTTTAACCCTCGCCTGGCCCAAATGCAAAAATGAAAATAGACGAAATATTCTACTACAGTAATAGTTCAATATGGTGAATTGTTACTGTCATGGTGGGTGTTGTCCTTTAAACTCCTCCACTTGGGGCAGGACCTCCTCCCCGACCAGGAGAGGGCACTCTACCCTTTTCCGGCTCAAGACCATGGCCTCGGATTTGGAGGAACTGATCCTCATCCTGGCCGCGTCACACTCACCTGCGAACCGCTCCAGCGAAAGCTGTAGATCACGACCTGATGAAGCCAATAGGACCACATCATCTGCAAAAAACAGAGAAGCAATCCTAAGGCCACCAAAACGGATCCCCTCAACACCTTGGCTGCACCTAGAAATTCTGTCCATAAAAGTTATGAACAGAATCGGTGACAAAGGGCAACCTTGGCGGAGTCCAACTCTCACTGGAAACGAGCCTGACTTACTGCCGGCAATGCGGACCAATCTCTGACACCGGTCGTACAGGGACCTAACAGCCTGTATCAAAGGGCCTGGTACCCCATACTCCCGGAGTACCCCCCACAGGGCCCCCTGAGGGACGCGGTCGAATGCCTTCTCCAATGCCCCTTTTCCACCGGTCGGCACGGGTCGGATCAGATCGGCTCAGATCAGCTCAGATCGGCTCAGTTCGGGTCGGGTCACATCTAAGTTCTGTTTCCACAGCTTTTTTGTACCCCTTCTGTGGGTGGGGTCCAGAATCCTACTCGTCTTACCACATGGTGGCAGTAGTGTTCCCTCAAGCTATTTACTAGTAGCCACCACTAGAAGAAGAACACGATAAAGGCTTTGACAGAATGTTGTGAAAGAGATGTCATGCTATAATGAGTACCTCATGAGCTGTAATTTTTAAACCCAATTCATAATCCTACCTTGTTGCCTTCTTTAAACCCATGTATTTTCCAATTTACTATTTTTACAATAAAGATGTATTAAAAACATTTTTTATTATTTAGTTATGCACAAGGTGCTTGATAAAGTTGCAAAACCATATTTGTCTGAGCTGCTTCAACCTTCCTGCCCTCCTCGATCTCAGATCAGCTGAGCAGTTGCTGCTGACAGTCCTCAAAACTAGGTTGAAGCTCAGAGGTGACAGAGCGTTTGGCGTTGTTGCTCCCAGGCTGTGGAACTGTTCAGTGTCAGAGAGGCCTTCTCTCTTCCTGTTTTTAAATCTCTTTTAAAAACACACTTTTATTCCTTGGCTTTTAACACGTGATCTTATCTTTTATGGCATGTTAACACACCTGCAGTAAGACTGGTATATGTATTTATTTATTTTTGTATGCTTTTTATAGTTTTTAATTAACTTGTCTTTTATGTTATTGTACAGCACTTTGGTTGACCCTGTGGTTTTTAAAATGTGCTTTATAAATAAAGTTGATTGATTTAAAACATCACACTGTGATCTTTGAAACTGCCAGTGTCTCCCTGGCAAAGCTGCTTCTGGGCGCAGATGATGGATGGATGGATGGATGGATGGATGGTCTGTGAACACCTTGACGAGCTGAAGGGGTGGATGTTGATACCTGTGTCTCCCTGGTAAAGTTGCTGCTGGGCGCAGATGATGGATGGATGATGGATGGGTAGATGGATGGTCTGTGAACTTTAACTTTAAACTGTCCAAAGGACTTTGGCCACTTTTGACTGTTTTTGCATGACTTCATCCTAGAACCAAATAATTTATAACGTAATAACAGTTGAGCAGATTCTAATAATCTTTATGTTAGGATTCTTTAAAGGTCAAATGCAAATGGAAAGTTCTCTTTTTTTTTTTTCATTCAACCTTTATTTAGTCAGGTAAATCTTTTGAACCTCATGGGCTCATTTACGAAAGCGACCTGCTAAAACTAAAGAACAATGAACAGCAGTGATAGAATTTCATTAAACAATAAACAAACAAACAATAAACAATAGAAAACAAAAAGAGAGAAAAAAACAAAAGATTTTTTTTTCTTTCTTTTTTTTAACAAAGTATCAAAAAACTAGCAAAACATTATAAGGTAGACGTATAAAATCAAAGACAGGAACAAATCTGCATTGGTTTTTGCCAGGATTCCAACAGATTCTGAAAACCATTTAGAGAAGTCAAGGTCGAGAGCTTCAGATCTTTTTGTAAGATATTCCATGAAGCAGGAGCAGAATAGGAGAAGGCCCTTTTTCCAAGTTCAGTCCTCACTGACGGAACACTGCAGGTAATCATGTCCTGAGAGCGCACACTGTAGCTGCACTCACGCAAAGACATGTAGGAGGAGATGTATGAGGGCAGCAGACCAAGAAGTATTCCAGCAACTGGAAGCAACTTCCAGTGTGGATTTAAACACTATACACACTTCACATTGTAAAATAAGTTTAGGAAATTGAATGTTCGAGGACACCACTTAAGAAAATATAACGTTTAATAGGAAAAGTTTGAAGTGACAAACAGAAGTAACAAATTTCCATCTGGTGTCTCACGGCTTCCTCCAGAAGACGACACAGGTTGTTGAATTCTGGTGATTTTCTTCTGTTGACTGTAAAAGAAAAATGTGGTTAATTTAGTCCAGAAACCTGTTTTTTTTTTTTTTACTAACAGAATGTAATCACAGGATGTTCATGTACTGACTGTAACCCGTTGGAGTTATTTGAATTAATATTCAATGTTTAATAGACATAAATGTGTCAAGCTAGCTTAATTATTTTCGCCATAGTACTTTGTAACACAAATCATGAAATACCTAAAAAACAACACCACTGATATTATGCAAATTAATACAGTGTAATCACAAGATGTCCATGTACTGACTGTAACCCGTTGGAGTTATTTGAATTAATATTCAATGTTTAATAGACATAAATGTGTCAAGCTAGCTTCATTATTTTCGCCATAGTACTTTGTAACACCAATCATGAAATACCTAATAAAACCACACCACTGATATTATCCAAATTAATACAGTGTAATCACAAGATGTCCATGTACTGACTGTAACCCGTTGGAGTTATTTGAATTAATATTCAATGTTTAATAGACATAAATGTGTCAAGCTAGCTTCATTATTTTCGCCATAGTACTTTGTAACACAAATCATGAAATACCTAAAAAACAACACCACTGATATTATCCAAATTAATACAGTGTAATCACAAGATGTCCATGTACTGACTGTAACCCGTTGGAGTTATTTGAATTAATATTCAATGTTTTATAGACATAAATGTGTCAAGCTAGCTTCATTATTTTCGCCCTAGTACTTTGTAAAACAAATCATGAAACACCTAAAAAAACCCACACAACTGATTGATATTATCCAAATTAATACAGTATAATCACAAGATCTCCATGTACTGACTGTAACCCGTTGGAGTTATTTGAATTAATATGCAATGTTTAATAGACATAAATGTGTCAAGCTAGCTTCATTATTTTCGCCATAGTACTTTGTAACACAAATCATGAAATACCTAAAAAACAACACCACTGATATTATCCAAATTAATACAGTGTAATCACAAGATGTCCATGTACTGACTTTAACCCGTTGGAGTTATTTGAATTAATATTCAATGTTTTATAGACATAAATGTGTCAAGCTAGCTTCGATTTTTTTTGCCCTAGTACTTTGTAACACAAATCATGAAATACCTAAAAAACCACACCACTGATATTAGCCAAACCAACACTGTGTAATCACAAGATGTCCATGTACTGACTGTAACCCGTTGGAGTTATTTGAATTTATATTCGATTTTTTTTACAATTTATTTTCGTAGTGCACGCACAGGTTTGGAAGAATTCAAAGCGAACCTACTTTAAATGCAGCAGATTTGATCACTACGTGACATTATTAAAGGACGGTTAATCAGGAACCCTCGTGGTATAAAGTCAGCTATGAAATATATTTTTATATCTGTTCATTGAGCTACATTTTAAAGACATAAAGCCGCCCGCGCGCGTTGCTCGTGGCGATCCTACTTTTTAAAATCCTGCAGTTTTGAGCAGTACGTGATTTTATTAAGGACACGTTCAGCTGAAGACCCATCTTTGCTATAATTTTAAAAACAAATAATTCTTTTTACTGTGTTTATCATGTAAAGTCCTGCCGTGTTCACTTCCCTCTCTTCCGTGAAAACAGCTCGAGTCCACACAGACTCCTCCTTCCGGAGCGGGTGAGCACGCGTTGGTACCCCTCTGAAACCACACCAAAAATCTGGTGCGGGGCAGCATGGAATATCCGGTGGGGAAGGCGTAAAGGGGGTCTCTGCGACGCACATATGACGTAATATCCTACCCGTGCCGACCAGTGGAAAAGGGGCACAAGTCTACAAAGCACATGTAAACTGGTTGGGCAAACTCCCATGTACCCTACAGGACCTTGTTGAGGTCTTCTCTTTGTTCTCGTTTCTGTAAAATCCATTTTAATTGTCCAAAATCACATTTTTGAATCATTAAAAGCAGCTAAGCTGAGAAGCTAAGCTACGAGCTAAGCTAACAGGCCAACCTCGGGGAAAAAACCTCATTCTCATCAAAGCTCCAAAATTCACAGTTGAAACCCATGCCTTCATGTAAAAAGTTGTTTTTCTCTACAAAAATAAGCTGAGAACTTGTTTACTGATTTTTTATTAAAAGCTTTGTGTGACAAATGCAATGCTTAAGAACTCAAACCACACAGAGCGTCCGTCATTTTGAGAACTGAAGAGAGACAGTCCATGTCACGTCAAGGGGCCTCCCTCCCATTTTCTTAAAGAGACATGCTGCTCGTTCCCTCCCTATCCATCCTCCGGTTCAAACAGTCTTATACTGCCATTCGGTGGTCGAAAAAAGGTACTACACACAAAACAAGTTAACCAACATTTCTTCTTAAATTTTACAATAATTACTAATTAATTATTAATTACTAGTTATTATTGTGAAATCTGTTTAAATAAAGGTTGAATGAAAATTTTCAAACAATATTATCATCTATCGCAATAATTTCTGAGACGATTAATCGCCCAGCAAAATTTGTTATCATGACAGGCCTAGTATCAATCATATTTATTCCTCAGTCAGAGAAAGCTGATTTTACTTGATTTTATCACTTGTTTTTATTTGATCTTTGATTTTTGTTGCACTTTGTAGCACTTTGAGATTTTCGTTAATGAAAAGTGCGTTATAAATTAAATTCATTATTATTATTATTAAAGCCAAACAGATTCATTGGGTCAGGGATGAATAATGCTTCAGCTCCATTTCTCATGTCTTCTGAAAGTGTTGAAGCTGCATGTTCCCATACAATGACAACATTTGTGCACAAATCCTGACCCATCACACCTGAGAGACAGCCAAGTGGAGCAGCAAGAGCCCGGGGAGCTGTTATAGAATAGGTCCTTACTCAAGGACACTAAGTCATGTGAGCATGGTGGAGAATCGTACCTGCAACTTCCTGATCCTGAGTTGGCTGTCTTAACACAACCATAAACATTGTCGCACTTTAATTTAGCTTAACTTTTTGGTTATCTAACAAAATAATCTAAAATCATTTTTAACATTGTTTTTCAACTGTTGCTTTGCTTGGACAAAGCTGCCTCTCACTGCAAAGAACTGCATTACATGATCCGTCTGATAGAAATGTTCTCCTGTGGACCTCATTGCCAAATTTAGCAGTAGCTGCATGAGGTCAGTCACAAAAGAGGGAGTATGGAGAACAGGGCAGTCTTTGCTAAGGCTAATGCTGACCAAGCTGAGGCCCATTTTGTATTGTTTCCAGAACACTAAAACAAGTTTAACAACAACATATGGTGTGAAAGAACACGACATCAGCTAATGTTTGACCTTTTGCATATTGTTTGTTTAGTTTGTAGCCATTTTCTGATCTGAACAATGTCCATGTTACTACATAGATGTAGGGGTGCTAATAGACCATGGTGCTGAAGCTGCTGAATGTACCCGGTCCTCCTGATCAGTACTGTACATATCATCAGTGCGAGACTTTACTTTCCAACTAAACTGGAGAAGTCCATGCACTGGGAGAACATGGGAACTTCACCCTTCAGAGTTTCATATCTAGGACTTGATCGTCATTCAGGGTTTGATTGATTGACAACACAAACCCAATCTGTGGAATGATGTTTCATAGAATTTAAACATCAGGTTTCTTTTCATTACTTTTTTGTTTGTTTTTTAGAGTGACTAAATACTAAACTGACGACCACTTTGCCTTGTCATACTGTTGGGCATGACGGAAATACTATGAACACTACTATTATTAGGTTCAAGGAGACCATTGTCATTCGTATCATATGTGGTACATGAGGTGGAACAAAATTGTGTACTCAAGGTCCCAGTTACACCCAAAAATAGCAACAATGTAAAGTATATAAAAAGAGATCATTGTTCATGCTCAATGATCCAGGTAGAAAATCCAACAAAGTTCAGTCAGGTCATCTGGACTTTTTCTTTTTTTTTTGAGACACTTCATCCTTCATCCAAAGGACTTCATCAGTCCGAGGAGCCAAAAAACATGTTATCACCAGTAAACTGGTTGGTCCACAATGTGAGTTTGCTGCTTGTGGGACTGAGTTTGTTTGTGGCTCCTTGGACTGATGAAGTCCTTTGGATGAAGGATGAAGCGTCTCAAAAAAAAAAAAAAAGTCCAGATGACCTGCCTGAACTTTGTTGGATATTTGAAAAGAGAAGCATTATACAAGGATCTAAGATATACACTAAACAATAATAATATAATATGATATGGTGTATTAAACAGCAGCCTGAACATGAGTCTGCACTGAGCAGAAGGTATGAATTTAGCAGCTTATGGGTAAGAAATGAGCAGCATGGATAATCAGCAGCACAGATGAAGTGACATATCACCAATTAAAGTGGCATTACAGTGATAATCCCGATTAGGTATTCATGAGCCTCAGGGTAGAAGCTGTTCCTCAGTCTAGTGGTTCTACACTTGATGCTCCTCAACCTCCTTCCTGAGGGGAGTGGGGCAAAAAGTGTGTGTGCTGGGTGAGTGAGGTCTTTCATGATGCAGGTGGCTCTCTTCCTGCATCTGGAGGTGTAAATGTCTGTGATGGTGGGGAGACTGACTCCAACATCTTCTGTGCAGCCTTCACCACTCTCTGTAAAGCTTTTCTTTCTGCAGCTGTGCAGCCTCCATGCCACACGTTGATGCTGGAGCACAGGATGCTCTCCACTGCACACCTGTAGAAGGAGGTGAGGACTGGCTACTCAGACCAGCTCGTCTCAGCCGTCTGAGGAAGTAGAGTCTCTGATGACCTTTCTTGATCAGGCTGGTGGTGTTGTTGCTCCAGCTGAGGTTATCATTCATGTGTACACCCAGGTACTTGTAGCTGGAGTAAGGTTTTGTTTTACTACTTCATTAATTTTAACTTTAAACAATCAACAAAGTGCTGCATATCTAAAATCAAAGACCATTTAAACACATAAAACAAAGAATAAAAACAGTTAAAACAATAAAACCTGAGTAACATAAACAGAAGCACGTTGCAGACTGTGCCAGTGACCAGGGAATGGAAATGCATTTTTAGAAGCGTTTTTTAAAACGTACTGTGCAGGTGCTCATCTGGTAGGAAGTGGGAGGTTGTTCCATGGTCTTGGAGCAGATGCAAACAAATGAAATAATCTTAAAATGAACTCTAATGAATAGGGAGTCAGTGGAGGGAAGCTGGGGGCGATGTGCCCCCTCTCATGAACCCCAGTTAGAAGTCCAGCAGCAACACTCTGGATCAACTGGAAATGTCTGACAGAGGACCGGCTGAGATGAGATTTGGTTTTGTTTCACGTCAGATACTCTTGACAAAACCCATCACGTCTGATATAAATATAAACTTGTAATCTATTACTGGTTTTCAGTTAATTTAATCATCGTCTGGCAGAACTGTGGTACTTGGAGAACTTATTAGATAGAAGATAAGATAATAGAAGACTTACATGCTCTGTTTTATGGTATAATTATCATTTGTTATTTGTTTGATAGTCAGCAGCTTACCTCAAGCAGGTGTTACAGCATACTGAGTGACAGCTGGGCCTTAGTAATTTGTGAAAAGACGAGATAAAGCCAGACTTGCCTCTGATCAAGCTCCTGGGTATTGCTGGAATAATTTGCTTGATGGGGCTGGATGATCATGTTGTAACATCACATTTAACAGTGACTGTCAGCAGACTTTGCTGGAGGACAGGTAAACAGAGTCATGACCAATCAGCAGCAGGGAGAGGGAACCTCTTTCCCTCTGAGAACACTGGCTGATGTATCACACTCCTTCAGTACTGTGAAATGTCTTGGGAAGAAGAGCGATAGTAAGAAGTGTGCCGCTCTGAGCGGCTCATTTACTCTGGGGCAAGCTCAAAAACACTTGGGCGTAGAGAGGGATGGAGAAACAGTAAAGTGAAGAGACTAAGTCTGTGGGGACTTGTGTAAATGAGAGCTAGAAGCTGTTCAAATGGTGACTGGACTGCAGAGGCACTCTTAGATGGAGAGCACTCGTTCATCACTGCCTGCTCATCATCACCCGCTGCTGAAGGCGGACCAAATGTTTTTGCTGGTATGTGTGTTTGTTCATCTGTCTGATAGCAAAGATTTTCATGAACCACTGGATGCATGATGAAACTTGCAGAAAGTAAGCCATGGATAGAAGTCAAAAAAAAACTATTATTCATTCATTCATCCTTTATTTAGACAGGTTAATTTCATATAGCCTCG
>JBBPBX010003516.1:0-32702 GCA_038048925.1 Garcialebias charrua
ATATATATATATATATATATATATATATATATATATATATTATATATATATATATATATATATATATATATATATATATATATATTTATATATAGCCGGCAGCGTTATCAATATTTGCACTACACTGCCAACTGAAAAGTAACAAAAATGATCCTAAAAGGATGAAATTACAAAAATCAAAGGATTTATTTAATACTTTACGTACATATATTCTATTCGGCCACGAAATTAACAAAAAATAGAATGATCTTTTAATCCCTAAAACCACGTTTAAATCTCAAATACACGGGTGTGTCGCCACCGCATTTATACATAAAAGTAACCCAAATACATGAAACTAACGACTCGCCGTCGAATGGTCGACACAAAACACACAATAAAATCATCCGGCCACGTTAATTTGGCTTGAAACAGCGGGGTTCTCTACGGATTTATCCATTAGTAACCCAGCACTACCAACAGGCAGACACAGAGTTAGCGTCTATAGGTAGTCAACAGATTTAATGAAAAGTAACTAAAATACATAAAAATAACGACTCACCGTCAAATGGTCGACACAAAACACACAATAAAATCATCCGGCCACGTTAATTTGGCTTGAAACAGCGGGGTTCTCTACGGATTTATCCAAGTACCCAGCACAAACAGTAGCCACAGAATTAGCCCCCGAGTTCACCTCTGAGTGACCCGGAAGATGTCAAGATGGAATAGTCCATTTTTAGTAGGGGGATAAAGAAATCGACCGTTTTTTTAATTGCGTATTTAATGATCGTTTTCATCGTAACTATAATTATTTTTATGTTAAATGTACATTAACAAGCAGGATCAATGTTAGTGATGTAGGTGACTGCACGGGGCGAGGCGGGGCCGGGGCCACTGCTGAAATGGGACCCCCAGGCATTTACCTACATGGTAGATCCGAGTCTGTTCTCAGCTCTGCCCCCCTCCCCCTCACACCCTTCCTCCTCTCTGCTGTTTACGGTGGGGAAAAAGGTAAAACAAGCAGCATAAGAGCTTGTAAATAAGTTTATTGGTTTTTACTGATAGATAATTAGTTATTAGCGGTACTGCATTTTAAATAAAAATAGCACAAATCCGCTTATGAATTATAAAAGTTAGTCAATTCACAAAAACGCTGACAAAAAGTTTAGGTCCACTGTAAGCGGATTAGCGCTTTAGCGCTACCTAGCGTTCATATGCCCACCACTGGATTTTGAGAACTGTTTACCAGATCGAGTAACTACTTATCTGAATGAACATAGAGTGTTGGAAGCTTCTAAAGCTGCTGTTCTAGTAGATGAGTATATGTTGACCCATAAGCTCAGTTTTGAACGTCCTAAATATGAGAAACCTGCTGTTCCTGATAAAACTAAAACAAACGGTTTTGAGTCTCCTCGATTTTTCAGACCCAGAGGTAACGGAAAGTCGAGAGGACCTGCCGCGTCTCACAGGGAGAGTGGTACGTTTGCAGGGCATAGGGAAAGTAGAGCATCGTTTGGACGTGGAACAACTACAAAAGATAATGTGGTGTGTTTTTATTGTAGACAAGAGGGTCACATTAGCACTCATTGTCCTAAGCTAAAACAAGATCCTAAACCAGTGGCTCTGATTGAAACCCTGAATAATCAGTTATCTCCCACTGCAGATCTTCCTGAACATGATGGATTTCGGCCGTTTATCGTGGACGGATTCGTTTCTACTTCTAAGGCTGGTAAAAAGGTACCGATTAAAATACTGCGAGATACCGCTGCTTCTCAATCTTTCATTCTAGAAGGTATTCTACCCTCTCATGAACTTGAGATTATTAAAACACAGCTACCTATACACAGTTTTAGTATGCAGGATTTTAATGTTCCTTTAACCAGAGTAGTAGTCCACTCTGAGTTATGTTCTGGAGAAGTCGTGGTAGGACTACGACCAAGTTTTCCCATCTCAGGAATCGCTATGATCATGGGAAATGATTTAGCTGGAGGACGAGTGCTTGTTACTCATGCACTGCACTAAAACCATAGATATACGGTAAGATCTGATGTAGTATATCTCCGTATCCTTTACATACACTTATACTTATATTTCCGGATATTCCCGGAAATGGCTCGCAATGATCCTTAAAAAATCCCAAGATCCCAAAATCCGGATACTTATCTTTGGCAGGCCCTTGACAAATAAATGCCACATTTATTTTGGATCTGCCGAAGATAAGTATCCAGATTTTGGGATTTTTTAAGGATCATTGCGGGCCATTTCCGGGAATATCCGAACACAGATCCTTCCGTATATCTATGGTTTTAGTGCAATGTGAAGTAACACCCGTCCCAGTGCTGAGAACTCAACCAGATGAATTATCACGTACATTCCCTGATGTTTTTACGTCATGTGCTGTGACCAGAGCAGCTTATAAATGTCAACAAAAAGAAGAAGCTGATGCAGACATTGACTTGAGCGATAGTTTCATGATGAGTTCTGAAGAAGAACAAGTTCCTGTAAGAACGGAAATCTTTGTAGAAGAGCTAGATGAAAGTAAACTGTCATTGTCTAGACAACAGCTGATTGAGTTGCAGAAAAAAGATGAAACATTAAAGAACCTGTTTTCTGATAACCTACCTAATGATCCTACCTTATTAAACACGGGATACTTTTTGAAACAGGGTATGTTAATGCGAAAATGGACCCCTTTAACAGCTCGTCCTGATGAAGAATGGCACCAGATGATACAAATTGTACTTCCCACGTCTTATCGAGCTGAGGTATTACGTTTAGCTCATGACAATCCTTTAGCTGGTCATTTAGGAATCAGAAAAACATATGACCGCATATTGCGTCATTTCTTTTGGCCTGGTCTAAAGAAAGATGTTGTTCAGCATTGTCATCATTGTCATGTTTGCCAAGTAGCTGGTAAACCAAATCAAGTAATACCTCCTGCACCTCTACATCCGATACCGGCTGTAACTGAACCTTTCAAACATGTCATAGTCGATTGTGTTGGTCCATTACCTAGAACCAAAGCTGAGAACAAGTTTTTAGTCACTGTAATGTGTACTTCCACTAGATTCCCTGAAGTCTTTGCTGTGCGTAAAATAACTACTCCTGTGGTAGTCAAAGTGCTCACTAAGTTCTTCTCTCTGTTTGGGCTACCTCGTGTAGTGCAAACAGATCGAGGTAGTAACTTCATGTCAAAAATATTTGCACAAGTTTTAGAACAGTTGAACATTAAACATACCTGTTGTACGGCCTATCACCCTGAGAGCCAAGGTGCTCTTGAACGTTTTTACCAAACCTTGAAAACAATGCTACGTGCATACTGTTTAGAGTTTGAGAAAGATTGGGATGAAGGCATACATTTACAAATGTTTGCAATTCGGGAAGTAATTCAAGAATCACTAGGTTTTAGTCCTGCTGAGCTGGTGTTCGCTCACAGTGGCAAGATGGCGCCTCTGTGTGGCTTCGCCAGTGCTCCCCGACTTATTCTTTTTAGCCGTCTGTTGTTTTTATTTTTTATTTATTTAGTTTTTGTCAGCAAATATAGCACGTTTGCTATACGTGTCTATGACCGGGATGCGCTGTTGGCGATCAAAGAATCGCTAATGGTTCGTTGTAACAGCTGGAGCAGCTCAGGTGGGAGAAATCCACCTCCACCTCCGTTTGTTTGCTGCTCACATGAGTGCCCGCTGCAATTCTCCAGAAGCAAGAAACGTAAAAGGGGATCTCGAGCCGGAGTCCAGGCTCGTGTAAGACGTTTGCACAGATTTTTGGCCAGTGAGCGGGGTTCATCTCGATGTCTGCGGTCCGTGCCAACCAGCTGGGAGCCGGACACGTCACTGGGAACCGGGTCTGTCGGGACCTGCAACTCATCGCCATCTCTCTATATGAATAGAGGCTTACATGCTCACCAACGGAGATTTATTCGTCACAAACGCTCCTTGGATGAGCGCAATTTAATCTACATCCCGCTGAATATGGATATGAAAGTTGATAAACTGTCATCTCTGCGCATGGCCCTCCTCAACGTTCGTTCCATCAGCAACAAGTCATTTGCTGTGAACGAATTGTTCACAAAGGAATCTCTTCACTTCATGTTTTTAACTGAAACATGGCAACAAAGTTTGGATTTTGTTCACCTGCGGGAGCTCTGTCCAGGAAACTGTTCGGTGCTTGCAACTCCCAGAGAAGGGCGCAGAGGAGGTGGACTAGCGACCATGTTTAAAGACACTTTCTCCTGCAGACTGGTAAAACCACCTACTTTTTCTACTTTTGAACTTCAAATAATTAAAGTTGGCTCTTTTAATTTATTTTACTGTATTTTGGTATACAGACCTCCTGGCGCAGCCGGAGAGTTTTTATCTGAATTTACTGAGCTGCTGTCTACTATCATCAAGCTGGAGAAAATTATAATTTTGGGTGATTTCAATTTACATGTAGATGATGATTCTTGTAAAGCAGCAGTTGATCTTATCTCTATTACTGAGTCTTTTCATTTTACTCAGCATGTTCATGTACCCACACATTGCAAAGGTCATACTTTGGATCTTCTTTTTTCCTTTGGCCTCAACATTGATCTTGTTTGTGTAGAGGACATATTTTTCAGTGATCACAGTTGCTTATATTTTAATTTGTCCTTCAGCACTGATCCTGCTCCTCCTAGTCGCTTGATCCAAAAAAGAATAATAACTGAGCACACAGCCAAAACTTTTATTTCACATTTTGATCCTTCACACTTAGTTTTTAACTCATTGAATGTGGACCTAGCAGTATCATGTTTTAATGCTTACTGTACTGATCTCTTGAATTTAATTGCACCTTTGAAACAAAGCACTGTTCGTGGTACAAACTCTCCTTGGATTAATAATGAAATCATGTCACTGAGGAGATTATGTCGGAAAACAGAACGTTTATGGAAACGTACTGACTTAGAGGTTCACAGGCTTCATTTAAAAGACTTAATCTGTTCCTTAAATGAGATGATTAAGAATGCAAGATCAAATTATTTTGCTAATCTCATCAAATCAAAAGGACGAAATCCAAAAATCTTATTTGACACGATCAAAAACATTGTTTCTCCGATGTGTTCGCTTCAAAGTCATTTTAATTATGCTGATTGTAATTTGTTTTTAAAAAATTTTATTGACAAAGTTGCTAACATCAGAGCTGGTATCTTACCGTCAACATCCAGTTATGTGGACCCTCAACCGTTGACCTTGACGACATGGTCCTCTTTTGACCCAGTGTCCGTTAAGGACATTTCTGATCTTTTGACACACATGACAATGTCATCGAGTCCACTGGATGTTCTTCCATCATCTCTTTTTAAAGATGTTTTTGATTTTATTGGTCCCAGTGTAGTCAGCCTGATAAATTTATCTCTTAGTTCTGGATCTGTACCTCAATGTTTTAAAACTGCTGTTGTCTGTCCTCTGTTAAAAAAGCCTAACCTGGACTGCACTCTGCCTGAAAATTATAGACCCATTTCTAAACTTCCTTTATTGTCGAAAATCCTTGAGAAGGTTGTAGCTCAACAACTGAACTTTTATATTGAGGACAATGATCTTTTGGACAGTTTCCAGTCTGGTTTTCGTAGACTGCATTCCACTGAATCTGCATTACTAAAAGTTTCTAGTGATGTGTTGATGGCAGCTGATACTGGACATTACACTGTGTTTGTTGCTTTGGACTTGACTTCAGCATTTGATACAGTGGATCACACTGTTCTCATTAACAGATTATGTGACCTGTTTGGTATTTCTGGTACGGTTTTAAATTGGTTCAATTCTTATTTATCTAATAGGTCTTTTACTGTTTTCATGAACAATGTTCATTCTGACGTTTCTGATCTGCCCTATGGGGTGCCCCAGGGTTCAGTTTTGGGCCCGATCCTCTTTTTATTGTACCTACGCCCATTAGGCTTTATCTTAAATAGCTTTAGTAACGTCTCATACCATGTGTACGCTGATGACATTCAATTGTATTGTTCATTTCGACTGTCTGAATTCTATAAATTGACTGAACTCAGTAACTGCCTATCAGCCATTAAGATATGGCTTAATGACAACCACCTGCAGCTAAATGCTAACAAGACTGAAACGCTTATCGTTGCTCCGGATGATAAAATCATTGAAATCAAGAAGCATCTTGGGTTCCTAAACCTTGCGAACAAAAACAACCTCAGATATCTGGGTGTTCTCTTTGACAGCTCTCTGTCAATGGACAATCATTGCAAATTGTTAGCTCGAAACAGTTTTTATCATTTAAGGAATATCTCTAAGCTACGTGCTATTGTATCTCAAAAAGAATTAGAAATGATTGTCCATGCATTTATTTCTTCTCGCCTAGACTATTGTAACAGCCTTTTAGTGGGGATTAGTAAATCCTCCATAGCTTCCCTTCAATCTGTGCAAAACGCTGCAGCCAGGCTTTTGACTAGAACCCCCAGAACAGCTCATATCACTCCGGTTCTGGCCTCTCTACACTGGCTCCCAGTTCATTTTAGGTCACATTTTAAAATTTTATTATTAACTTTTAAAGCATTACATGGTGAGGCTCCTAAATATTTATTGGACCTTTTGAAGCCTCTTTGTCCATCTAGAACTCTGAGGTCTTCCAATAAGCTACTGCTGACAGTTCCGAGAACTCATTTTAGAACTCGTGGCGATAGAGCATTTGAAGTGGTGGCTCCGAGGCTCTGGAACGCTCTCCCTATAACAATACGCTGCTCCGAGTCAACAGCTGCATTTAAAAACAGTCTTAAGACTCATCTCTTCAGACAGGCGTTTGGTTAACTTTGTACATTGTTTTTAGAGCTAGTTATGTTTTACCTTTTTGTATAGTATCTCTGTGATTTTTGTATAGTATCTCTGTGATTTTATGATTTTATTTCTGTGATTTTATGATTTTATGATTTTATTTTTCCTCTTGTGAAGCACTTTGTGACTCTCATGTCTGGGAAATGTGCTATATAAATAAAAATTACTTACTTACTTACTTACAGTGTTTGTGGCCCTTTAAAGCTTTTAAAAGAGAAATGGTTGTGTGATAACACTGATAACCTGTTAGATTATGTCAGTGATTTTTGTTTTAAGCTGAAACGAGCATGTGAAATTGCCCAGAAAAACATGCAAGTCGCACAAGCTAAGATGAAGTCTCTTTTTGACAAAAAAGCTGTGGAACGAACATTTCAACCTGGAGACAAGGTGTTGACCTTACTTCCTGTCCCAGGCTCGAGCTTGCAAGCTCGTTATTCTGGTCCATATGTTGTGAAAGCAAAAATATCTGATCGTAATTACATAATCACTACCCCTGACAGAAAGCGTGGTTCGAGACTATGTCATGTTAATATGATCAAACCATACATTGAATCAGTTGATAACAACAACATAGATTCGGTATGTGCTGTTAAGACTGTTGAAAACAAACTGGAGCTATCCATCACTGAAAGCACTGAAAGTGTAGAAAATAAGGAAGACTGTTTTCTTCTTGAAAAGATGGAAGGAAAGCTCCCTAACTCTCACTACTTAACAAACTTAGATGAGTTATTTACTCATCTTGATGATAATAAAAAAGAAAACCTAAAACACTTAATCATCTCGCATAAATACTTGTTTTCAGATACACCCTCTCAAACACAGTGATGCAACACAACATTGATGTGGACATTGATGTGGGTGAAGTTAGACGATGGCCTTATGAGGTTGAACGTGCTATGCACCGCCTCTTTGAGTTTCAAGTATTTTGAATGTGACCGCTACATTTTAAACTCACAGTTTTTGTATGGGAGATATGTTGTGTCTTTATACAACACTTGAACATTTTCCCCCATTCAAAAATCTGGCCATGGGGGTGTTATGTACCCCAGAGTTTTTAATGTGTTTAAAAACAACCGTCTATCAGCTGACTGTTCCCTCTGTTCTTTTTTGCTGCTGTAGTCTGCTATAGCCTGCTGGTTCAGGAAGAACTCACTTTTTTTACTTAGCCAAGTCCTTAATCAGGCTTAATTGGGCAGCACATGTGTTCACTTGCAGCTCCTGCCTTTATATCTCACAGGCAGTGCCTTAAGCAATGTGGAGACTTGATAGAGCAGGATCTGGCTTGCTGATCAAATGTGGGAGCTGGACTTGTGGAAAAAGTTCTTGTTGAAGACACTTTAAAGGTAATTAAACCGAGTGTTGACACACAGTTTTAGGGTTGTGTGATAAACTAACACAGGGAGATCTCCACCCTCTCTGACTGTTAGTGTGTGTGTGCTCCAAGGGGAGTATAGTTGAGCTGCTTTGAGCTCTAAAAGTGACTCTTGCTGCCTAAGGCAGAGTTTGGTGTAGTGTGGTGCTAATAGTGATTTAGTTTTGGACTTTGGAGGAGTGTGGTTGTGTTTGAGCCTAAAAGGCTTAATTGAGTGACACTGAGGCCAGTGTCTGTTCAGCGTTCTGAAGGAGGACTGCTGTGGTCCACTGTGAGGGACTGTTAAATGCTTTTTTTCTCTTTTTGTCAATTCCTTTGTACTTTTGATGGGTGAGGTTTGGTAGCTTAGTTTTCGTATTTATTTCGTATTTTTCCTTTTGGTTAAGTGAGGGCCTTATAAATTATAGACAGATCGTCGCCTGGGGGAGAACACTACAGCCCTACCGGGTTGGGTTTGCCTGGGTGGCGTTTTCCTAAGTTTGGCCAGACTCACCTATCCATCTTTTCTTTGTACTTTAATTTTCTTTAGTTTTTTAGGGTGCTGTTCCAGGAGAAGACGCTCCAGGCTTGGTGGGAGAAGCCAGAAGGGACCTCACCAGCTTGGTCACCCTTAGTTTTAGTTAATAAAATTTCTGTTAAAACTTCTTCTGTGTTCAGTGTCCATTAATATGTTTTGACTGTGTTTCGGTCATAACAACAGTAGAGGGCTTCATCGGTCGAAGCTGGATCTTCACCGGTCGCCGAAGAGCCGGAACCAGGAGCCGAAGAGCCGGAACCAGGAGCCGAAGTGCCGGAACCAGGAACCGAAGAGCTGGAACCAGGAGCCGAAGACAGGGCAACGCCCTCTGGAGCCGGAGGCAGGGCAGCGCCTTCTGGCTGCGAGACAACTGGCCAGTAGGAAACGTGAGAGGCATCCTCCAGGACCCTCCCGAGACAGGAAACATGGGAGGCATCCTCCTGGACCCTCCCTAGACAGGAAACGTGGGAGGCGTCCTCCTTGAACCTCCCGAGACAGGAAACGTGGGAGGCGTCCTCCTGGACCCTCCCGAGACAGGAAATGTGGAAGGCATCCTCCTGGACCCTCCCGAGACAGGAAACGTGAGGGGCTCCCTCCTGGGACCCCTCGAGACATGCTAGAGCTGTAGGCGTCGAATCAGCCCACGAACCACAAAACGAAAAACCAATAGACAAACCATGTGAGGAGAAACCAAGTACCGGAACAGGAGCTGAAGAGTCCGTAGGTCCCTTCTGCCATCAATCCCTGCCGCGACGGCGACGGCGCAGTCCAGGATCAGACTGGAACACCCCTCTTGGTTCGGGGTCTCCCTCAGTAAACACAACACAAGAGTCACTGAAGTCCTCCCTTGAGCAGAACACATGAGGGGCGTCCTCTGAAAAGGACCCCGTAGGTGCAAGACGGTCTGTAGATGCAAAGTCTGCAGGTGCTGCTTCAGAAGAGATTGAAGTCTCAGTACAGACTAAGGTTGCAGAATCAGTTCCAGTGATGGATGTTTTCATAGTTCTAATTTTATTCAGGAGCTGATTATAATCAGGGATGTATAAGAGACCAGGGGCCTCATGTATCAACCGTGCATGCGCACAAAAACATTGCGCACGTCACTTCCCACGCAAAACCCCGTATGTAACAAAAATGAAATGAACGTGAATATCTGCGCATCCAAGTACATTTCCACGCCAGCTCCCCTGTTGGCGTACGCACGTTTCTGTGGTTATTGTTCCTTTGGCGACACTTACAGGTGCTTCCGAGAAACTGAAGCCCCACAGTCTGTGGTTGACTTTAAGAGCGGCTTGAAGACCTTTCTTTTCAACCGAGCATACTCTACTCCTCATGATTCTACTTTTGATCTTAGCTGATACTGTTGTTGATTTTAATTGTCTTATTATTTGTTTTATTGACATTCAATTATGTTGCACCTTGTAGCACTTTGAGATTTTCATTAATGAAAAGTGCGTTATAAATTGTATTCATTATTATTATTATTATTATTATTATTATTATTATTATTATTATTAACTGTTCATGATGTGAAAATGATTAATATTCCCACCAAACACACGATTAACAAATATCCACATGACGCAGTAAATAAAGGACGCGCAAAGTTGTGCCAAAAATAAATTCAACAGGAACGGATTCATTCAGCCTTACTGGAGGATATAATAGTGTAACACGCAGAGCATTTATTTATAAACAGATATAATCTTCTGATCTAGGATATGGCTTATCAGCAGTTTTCAGAAACAATCATTTTTCAGTTTGGCACTGCTGCGCTCTGGAGCAACACAGGAACCGTGCACAACGCGTGCAGAAGCAGCGATCAAACTGTTCCCGAGCTATGAGGGAGCTGCAGGCCGATCAGGGCAGTCCAGTCCACACAAAGCCTGATCAATGGAATGTCTCATCCATATGATTCCAAAGGCTGAGTGGTCGCGCTTTGGAGCGCGCGCGCACCCTCACCGGTGCGGCAGCTGGAGGTGATTCATAATCAGCGTTTATTGTAGATTTCTCCTAAATGACACGTGAAAGTACACCATATATAACTTGTAGGAGAGTAAAAGCTTCACAGACAAACAGATTGCGCACAAGGCTGCGGGGCGCGCAGCGTTTGGAGACTCCAACATCACGTCATGTCATGAAGACCCTCCACTGAGACGCACAGACTCGTTTCTTCATATCATCTATTAAATAAACAAAGATCTATGTTCAACCAAACATCTAAGTTCCTCTGTGTTTACAGTAATTATGGTAATAAACTCGTGCGCAAAGTTAATATTTTCACTCAGAATGAATGGATGTGCCGGGTGCGCACCAAAGCAGGGTGAGCGCACACACAAATACCGACACACAATCACTCGTTCTTTGCGTGATGAACACATTTTATTACTATTCTTACTTAGGATTATTTTCCTCACTCATATTATATTAAATTCATTATTTTCCTGAATCTAGAAATCATTTCTGATCGCGCAGGGATCAAACAAACATGTCCTTCACACATGCAGGAAGTAATTTGCATCTGTTTAACATATGTAAATGAAGGCGTGTCAGGGGAGGTGTCTCACGTGCGCTCAGTTCCACGTTGGTTGTGATGTACAAAAGGAATGTGCGTGGATTCCGGTGTACGCACAGTTTGATAAATCTGGATTTTTTTGTGCGTGCACACTTTTCTGGATTTGTCCGTACGTGACTTTTCAGTAAGAAATCTACGCAGGTCTTTGTACATGAGGCCCCTAGCTCTGGTCGTCACTGTTGAGAAAGATTTTCTGTGGAGCTTTGCAGCACCTTCTTTTGCACACATAGCAATGTCTTTGGCTGATCTTATCGGCCATTGTTCATGTTCAATAGGTTGCAACAGGCATTTTGGTCCATTTTGCCACTGCGAGTCCTCTTGAAGGTGCTCAGGACATGCTCCTCTTGACGTAATGTCTGCCACATTGAGCTCACCTGGAATCCACCACCAATATGCAACAGGCCCAGTTTTCTGTATTTCACCAACTCTGTTAGCAAAGAAAGTTTGGTACCCATAGCTGTCACGCTGAATGGCTCCTAGCACAGCTTGGCTGTCCAGAAGATGGTACCAGCCTCCAATGTCCATCCTACTGTGTTTTTCAGTATACTTTCTCAGATGAGCTGCAAAAACTGAAAGTTATGCACCATAACTCATGTTCCCTGAAGGAAGGGAACGAGGTGCAACATATGCTATGGGAATTGCGCCCCTGCGCGATTACCTGAAGGAATACATTCACACCTTTAATTCAGGGGCGTCAGCGTCGTGCCAGAGGCCCCGCCCTCTGGGTATTTAAGCCGCTGACGCTCATTCATCAATCTTCAAGATGCACTTCACCGAGCTTTCAGCATTGA
The DNA here is from genome assembly GCA_038048925.1 of Garcialebias charrua. Lineage (NCBI taxonomy): Eukaryota > Metazoa > Chordata > Actinopteri > Cyprinodontiformes > Rivulidae > Garcialebias > Garcialebias charrua. The sequence continues at coordinate 12,053 of JBBPBX010003516.1, forward strand.
AAAAGGCCAAGTATGTTGCACCTCGTTCCCTTCCTTCAGGGAACATGAGTTATGGTGCATAACTTTCAGTTCCCTTTCAGTCATGTCTCTCGGTGCAACATATGCTATGGGAACGTAATTCATTCACGCCCTTGAAATGCTCAGTAAAATGCATCCCAGTGTGAACGTCCGCCTTTATTCAATAGGCATCTCAAGGTCGCTTTCTACTGTGTGTTAGAAAGGACAGCCTGAGTGACATCACACGCAGTAACATCCAAACTGTAATGCTTTGCAAAAGTGTTTAATGAGCTCCAGTTCGCAGCAGCACAAATGTCTGCAACTGGTACACTCTTGAACAGTGACCACGAGGTGGCCAAGTCCCGAGTAGAGCGAGCGCGCACTCCAGAGGTCACCTGCTGACCTTTGCTACTGTACTCCCTTTTTATGGCCTCAGTCACCCAGTGTGAGAGGTGCTGCTTTGATAGGGCCTTTCCGGTAGCAGGTGCTGCAAAGCACACAAACAGTTGATTTGTTTTTCTCTATTCGGCTGTTCTCTGCATGTAAGTGCTTAAAGCTCTCACAGGGCAGAGAGCCTTCAGCCTTTCTTGTTTCTGAGTGAGGACAGGAGCAGGTGGAAAAGAAGAGAGATCAAAGTCCAGACTTCTGTGGTTTAGAGTCAAGACCTTGGGGGTATATGCAAGATTAGGCCTTAGGGTGACCTTTGACCCGTCAGGGGCAAAACTTGTACACATTGTATGTATGGACAAGGCATGGAGGTCACCCACACATTTTGCCGAGCAAAGAGCCAGAAGAAGTGCGGTCTTATAAGATAATAAGTCTATCTTAATGTCGCTCAGTGGTTCGAATGGGGGATCACAGAGAGCCCCCAAGACCAGACTAAGATCCCATCCAGGGGTCAAGATCCTGCTGGGGGGTCTCTTTCTCCGCACGCCCTTCATAAATCGTATTATGAGAGGATGCGCGCCAGGCGTCCTGCTCCCCCAGTGTGGAATTCCTGGTTTTTCTGTCTGTTTGTCACTCTTCATTCCACAGCCAATCACTCAACTCACCACACCTGCTGCCATTCTGAGGAGGACTGCTGACTCACATATTTAAGCAGCTGCCAGACACCTCTTCAGCGCTGGGACATCTTCTTCCATTCGGACCTTCCACGGGCCTGACTCCGGTCTTCTCTAAGACGTCTTCATCCACGGGTCTCATCCTCTGTGGATTATTAGATGTTCCATCACCTCCTTCATCTACACCGTCAGGCTCACCAGTTCCTCTCTCCAACGGGACTCTCTCTCTCCACTGGCTGAAACCCCAGGAATCCCTCCTTCTACTCTCCTCCAGAACACCTCCTGCAAAACAAAGTAAGAATTTCAATTCTTCAACTCAAGATTCAAAACCATCATATTACCTACGGATATATACTCACCAACTCTCTCCCCTTCCTTTGCAGCTGCTCGAGTACTTTTTGTCTGCACTGTAAATAAACTTCACTAGCCTTTTACCCTACCTTGTGTCCTTACTTCCTTGGTCTATTTGGGGTCGACGTTAAAACCAAACCTGATAGTATGTCCCAGCCAATGGACCCCCCAGGCATGACTAAGGAAGTAAGGGGCCAGTTTGGGTCAACGTTACAGCAGATTGTTACTCAGTAGCAAACCACCCAAAAGAACCTACTGCAACTAGGGAGCATGGTGTCTTCTCTACAGAAGGAGTTGCTAACTCAAACAAAACCAAATGAAGTTCCTCGTAAGGAACCAGACGTTCATCCTTCAGAGTTTTTTTAAGGTAACACACGAAAATGTGGCGGCTTCATTATCCAATGCGAGTTGGCCTTTAAACGAGCTCCAATTACCTACGACTCTGACTTTGCTCACATTACATACATTATAAGTGCACTGAAGGGTGAGGCGCTCCAATCGGCACAAGCCTTCCTCCGCCAACGTCCCGTCGACCTCTTGTCATACTCCATGTTTTTGAAGAACATTCTCAAGGTGTTTGACCACCCTCTCCAACAGGAGGAAGCGGCCCAAAAACTGTTTACCTTATGTCAAGGAGGGGAAACGGTGGCGAAGTTTGCAATACACTTCCGTATCCTCGCTGAGGAGTCCGGATGGGGAGGAACTGCCCTCCGTAGCACATTCATTAAAGCTCTAAACTGCCAGATAAAAGATAAGCTAATTACTGGGGAGATTCCTTCCGACCTAGACGACGTAATTGCCTTGGCCATCCGCGTTGACAACCGTGTTCGAGAGCCAACTCGAGGATGACTTCAACTCCCGTGAGTCTCTCGCTTCCGGAAGTTTCGCCCTCACAGCTCCCGAGTCTCTTTACAAAGCGGAGCCGATGCTAATCGGAAAGACCCGAATCACCCCTGAGGAGTGACAGCGACGTCATGAGGCCAAAGCATGCATGTATTGTGGAAAGCAAGGACACGTAGTAAAAACATGCAGTTTACTGCTAAAAGCCAACGCCCGCCAGTAGGTAAGGGGATACTGGTGGGTAAAACTTCTCTTTCTCCTAAAAACTTGATCTTGCCTGTGATTCTCTGTTTGAACTCTGTTAATCATCCCATGCAGGCATTACTCGACTCTGGTGCAGAACAGAGCCTTATCAGCAGAGATCTAGTGAACAAACTACAGATTCCCACAACCAGTTTGGACCCATCCATTCCTGTCACCGCCATCACGGGACAACACATTTCGTCCATCTCTTTGAAAACAGATTAAATTTGTTGTCTCAGGAAATCATAGGGAGTCTGGTGAGTTTTTTGTATTTGACTCGCCCACGTCTCAACTCATACTAGGATATCCTTGGTTAAAGACTCACAATCCATATATTAACTGGACTGAGAACAGAATTGAAAGATGGGGGGAGGAGTGTTCTTTAAAATCTCTCCATTCAGCCATCTCTCCCAGTTCACCTCCTCCATTGGTAAAAGAAAAGATCGACCTAACCAACGTGCCCACCACGTACCACTCTCTGGCACCGGTTTTTAGCAAACAACAAGCATTATCCTTACCTCGTCACAGACTCTACGAATACGCAATTGATTTACTTGCTGGTGCTCCACTACCTGCTAGTAGATTGTATAACATCTCAGGCCCTGAGAAGGCAACCATGACAGAGTATATTGAAGAGTCTCTTAAATCTGGTATTATCCGTCCATCCACATCTCCACTTGGGGCAGGTTTTTTCTTCGTCTCAAAGAAAGACAAAACCCTCCGTCCGTGTATCGACTATCGGGGTCTGAATCAGATCACTATCAAAAACAAATATCCACTTCCTCTTATAGAATCTGTTTATGAACAGCTACAAGGTGCAACTGTCTTCACAAAGCTTCACCTTCGCAATGCTTATCATCTGGTCCGTATTCGCAAGGGGGACGAATGGAAAACTGCCTTTAAAACACCTCTTGGACATTTCAAATACCTGGTCATGCCCTTTGGGTTGACTAACGCCCCGGCAGTTTTCCAAGCTCTTGTTAACAACGTCCTATGGGATTTTCTTCAGGTCTTTGTTTTTGTATACCTAGATGACATCTTGATCTACTCCAAAGATGAGACACAACATACTCGACACGTCAAAGCGGTCCGTCAACGATTATTGGAAAATCAGCTGTTCGTTAAAGCAGAAAACTGTGAGTTCCACAAATCTTCTGTCACCTTCTTGGGATTTATCTTTGAGAGAGGACAGGTGAGGTCTGACTCGGACAAGACTACAGCTGTAGTGGATTGGCCTACGCCTTCTAATAGGAAGCAGCTACAGCGATTCTTGGGGTTTACCAACTTTTACAGGCGCTTTATTAGGAACTACAGCAAGGTGGCCATCCCTCTCACACAACTCACCTCTACCCGTGTACAGTTTGCCTGGACTGCCGAAGCCGAAACTGCTTTTTCTACCCGAAAACATATTTTCTCCACAGCTCCTATCTTATCTCATCCGGATGTTTCGAAACAATTCATCGTTGAGGTCGACGCCTCTGACGCCAAAGTCGGAGCGGTCCTTTCACAACGGTCGTCCGATGATAGGAAACTCCACCCGTGTGTCTTCTTCTCCTGTCGCCTGTCTTCTGCTGAGAACAACTACGACGTGGATGACCGTGAACTGTTGGCCATTAAGCTGGCTTTGAAGGAATGGAGACACTGGTTAGAGGGTTCGGAACTTCCCTTCATTGTCTGGACAGACCACAAGAACCTGGCCTATCTTCAGGGAGCGAAGAGACTCAACGCCCGACAGGCCAGGTGGTCTTTGTTTTTTGCTCAATTCAATTTCTCGATTTCCTATATTCCAGGATCTCATAATGTCAAGCCAGATGCCCTTTCTCGACAATTTTCCTCGGTCGAGGGTCCCGAGACTCCGGACGACATCCTCCCGTCTTGTTGCATGGTGGGTGCTGTGACTTGGCCAATAGAGAAGGACATCTTGGAGGCCCAAAGAACCGAACCTGACCCTGGCTCGGGTCCTTCTGGGAGATTGTTCGTTCCCGCCTCCATGGTGAGCAAAGTTCTGGTCTGGCTCCACACTGCCCGGTTCTCCTGTCACCCCGGCATCCGGCGCATGCTCCACCTGACCAAAGCATCCTTCTGGTGGCCAACTCTTCAGAAGGACGTTAAGGAGTTTGTCTCGGCCTGCCCTGTCTGCGCCCGGAACAAACACAACAACCAGCCCCCCGCTGGTCTCCTCCTACCTCTCTCGATCCCCAACCGTCCTTGGTCCCACATCGCCTTGGATTTCATCACCGGTCTCCCGGTCTCCAATGGTAACACTGTCATTTGCACCATTGTTGGTCGTTTTTCCAAGTCTGCGCATTTCATACCGTTTCCTAAACTTCCATCTGCTCTTGAGACTGCCCAGGTCATCACGGAACACGTTTTCTGCCTCCATGGCATACCTCAGGACATCGTGTCTGATCCTGGCCCACAGTTCGTCTTCCAGGTCTGGCGGAGGTTCTGTGCTACGCTTGGGGCAAACATCAGTCTCTCCTTGGGTTACCACCCGCAATCCAACGGGCAGACGGAGAGATGCAACCAGGATCTGGAGGCCATCCTGCGGTGTGTGATTGATTCCAACCCGTCTTCCTGGAGCCAGCATCTTCCGTGGATCGAATACGCCCACAATTCCCAATTCCCTCGGCAGACACTGGACGGTCTCCATTCGAGGTGGCCTTGGGATTCTCTCCTCCTCTTTTCCCTTCACAGGAGGCTGATGTGGGCGTTCCCTCGATCCACCTCCACATCAGACGCTGTTGTCGGGTTTGGCGCCATACGACGGCGGCTCTGGCGAGGACTTCTGAGCAGAATGAACATTTTGCTAACAGGCACTGCTCCAGGGCTCCCGATTACAGGATAGGCCAGAAAGTATGGCTCTCTACCAAGGACATCACTTTGAAGAACACTCCTCGGAAGCTCTCGCCTGGGTTCATCGGTCCTTTCCCTGTAGTGAAGGCAGGGGCGGAGTGGGACAACGGAGTGGGACAACTTTTCAGCCTCAGTTTAATGGCCAAGAGTGGCCCATTATTTCACATTTTAAAAATATTGGGCAAAAATGTAGCCTATAATTTTTTTTAATTGCAATACAATCAACAACCTTTTTTTTTGTTGTAATTTTTTGTTACATTTTGTTACAATTCAGCAAATCAGGTGGGGAAAAAAAAACTAAATTAGTTGACTTAAAAAACAGCAAAAGATGTCAATTCTTTGTTGCTCTTTCCATATCAGACTCAAAGATTACTGAAAAACTCAAAACGTAATTTTGTTGGCTTGAACGTTGGCCAGCTGTCATGAGAAGTTTGCACTAAATACAGTGACAAAAAGATAAACCATGCAACTATTTTACATTTAAAATATTAAGTTTGAGGCCAGATAAAATGTCAATGAGACCAGTTTTGGCCCATGGGCCTCGAGTTTGACATGTGATCAGCATCAGTAAGCACCTAAGAAGTGCACTAGTTTCTGCCACCATATTTGTTACTTTGTCATTGTCAATGGACATAAGAAGTTCTTTCTATGCCTCCAAATGCTCCTGGTTAAGTGTGCTTCGTAGTCTATTCTTGATGAACTTGAGAGTAGAGAAGCTTCTTTCACATGCAACCTGAGACAATGAAAGGGTCAACAAATATTTGTATGCCAGCCCTATAACTGGGTAGGCATCTGTGAAAAGGTTATACTGTGTCAATATAAGGTAAACACAGATAACACAGTTTCTGCAAGAAGAACAAGCCCTGCTTTCAAGTTCAATCTCTGGTTCAACTGAGCCCTCCTGGCCACCCTGTTCCATCTCAGTACCTGACAGTGGACTCTTCCAGAGGGGACTTTTTGAGCCTATCCCACTGGGATGCTAGACTGGACAGCTCTGTGTGTAAAGTACTCACTGTGGCTCTCTCATCAAATCTAAGCAGATTTTTGCTGATTTCTTGAAGTGCTGAGCTCTTGAGTCCTTTAAGCCTCATCTCTGAAAAGTGTTTAGGGTCAAGACAAGCTAAATCAGAGACAAGTTTGGCATTGGTTGCAATATGTATGCATATGCATGAGTTTATTTTTATTTGTCTATTAAATGTGTTGCTTTAACATTTTTCTGTCTCCTGTTTTCACTTCACCTCATGCATTTCTGCCTCATTACGTAAATAAGGACTTGTGTGGATTTTTTTATTTTTTTATTTAATTACATAACACAAGTCATCTAAGAGTAAAAGTAAAAACAAAAAAATATATAGGCCTACCGGTATTTTAAGCACAGTAAAATGTAAAATTATGAATTAAAATATATAATTTGTTGGAACTAAGCTGGAAGAAAAAAACATGATGGTCAATTAATTTTTAAAACATGAGATAAAGTTCTAAAAAAGCTAAGTCTGGTCCTCTGGACATTCAAAAAACAAAACAAAACAAAGCAAAAAATGTCCAGAGGACCAGACTTAGCTTTTTTAGATTTTTCTACCTGGATTATTGAGCATGCATCAGGGTATGAGATAAAGTTCTCTTTTAATTTAAATTGTCCTTTGACGTTTATTTATTTATTGGTCAATTTATATATTTCTGCTTTTATTTTTAATTAAGCTATGTCCGTTTAGGTCCCACTTGACTTTCATGCATGTTTAGTGACATAGTACAACGTTGTGACATTAGCTTAATTTATTATGCTAGTTTTTAATTTATATTACCTGTTGCTTTTTCTGTCTCTTTGAAAAAATGTCTGTAAGCTTTGCACATTTGGCAGCTTCCTCCAACTTTCGTTTCTTCAACCTGACTTTTTCAGCTCCACCTGGCCTCTTCCTATCCATTTTTATTGCTAATCAGCTCCACTTGGCCTCTTCCTATCCATTTTTATTGCTAATTAGCAGTTTGGACTCCGCGCTGCTCCATCACCGGATGTTTTGGAAGTGCTTCGCTCCTGGGTTGGACTCAACCAACGGTGAACGTTCAGGGGTGTTTTTTATCAAATGGTTGCTCCCAAGCTGCCAGCCCAGTGCAGCGTAGCCTCTTAAAGGGATCAGCGCTGTCCCTCCCTTTAAGAGGCTGCAGCCTGCAGCCTAAAGGCAGGGACAAGTCAATTTTGAGCAGATTTATTCAACCGTCATCATTTTCCCCGTGCGCCTATCGGCCCATTCATGACGGATTTCTCCCGAACTTCCCGATGGCCACTCCGCCCTTGAGTGAAGGTGATCAACAGGTCAGCGGTGAGACTTCAGCTCCCGCCGTCGATGAGGATACACCTGACCTTCCACGTATCCCGCTTCAAGCCTGTTGCCACCAACCCTCTACAGCCCGTGACTGGTCTTCCTCCTCCCCCCCGATTGATTGACACGCTCCTGCTTTCACCATCAGCCGTCTCCTGGAAGTGCGAAGCCGGGCCGGGGCGTTCAGTATCTGGTGGATTAGGTCCTGAAGAACGCTCCTGGGTCCCTAGGTCCCGCATTTTGGACCCGGGTCTCATTGCCTCTTTTTTCAGGGCTCACCCTGACAAGAGACTTCGATCGCCGTGAGGCGATCCTTGAGGGGGGGGGCACTGTGGGATTCCTGGTTTTTCTGTCTGTTTGTCACTCTTCATTCCACAGCCAATCACTCAACTCACCACACCTGCTGCCATTCTGAGGAGGACTGCTGACTCACCTATTTAAGCAGTTGCCAGACACCTCTTCAGCGCTGGGACATCTTCTTCCATTCGGACCTTCCACGGGCCTGACTCCGATATTCTCTAAGATGTCTTCATCCACGGGTCTCATCCTCTGTGGATTATTGGATGTTCCATCACCTCCTTCATCTACACCGTCAAGCTCACCAGCTCCTCTCTCCAACAGGACTCTCTCTCTCTCTCCACTGGCAGTAACCCCAGGAATCCCTCCTTCTACTTTCCTCCAGAACACCTCCTGCAAAACAAAGTAAGAATTTCAATTCTTCAACTCAAGATTCAAAACCATCATATTACCTACGGATATATACTCACCAACTCTCTCCCTGTCAGGTTCTGTCCCTTTATGTTAATTTGTGTATGATATTTTGTGTTCCCCTCCTGTCATACTTTGTTGTTCTGGGCTTTGTGATTACTGGTTTCTGTGTATCTCATTCAGTCTCTGTCATTTCCCATTCCTCAGTCTGTCTCTCTGTGCTCAGGCCTTCAGCCTTAATCATTCACAGCTAATCCTCGTTGTAATCACCCCAGGTGCTCCTCACTGTCTCGTTTGTGTCTGTATTTAAACTCTGTGTGTTCACTCCTTGAGCACCGGGGCTTTGTCTTTCCACAGTGATCTGCTCATCTCCTCTCAGTAAGTGTTTCTGTTCCATCAGCATTATTATTTTTGTTAAATAAATCATTATTCATTTTACATTCGTGAGCCAGTATGTTTTTCTGCACGTGGGTTCAAACATTAAACAGCTGATCATGACAGAAAGCCCCGGTCAGAAAGAGCCCAGCAGAAAAATAGATATTTTTGAATGCTTGCCCGTGAGCAGTGATGGCATAGTTACATTGAAAAAGTAACTTAGTTAAGTTACTGATTAGTCCTTGGGAAAAGTAACTTAGTTAAGTTACTGATTACTTGATTTGGAAAGTAACTAAGTTAGATTACTAAGTTACTTTATTAGTTACTTTCAGCAGCCGCTGACAAGAACCCTCTGTCACAATACATAAAAAATTTAAATGTTTTAATAAAATAATTACTAATAAATATTCAAAAAACAAAATACAGTAGTCTTTCTTGACTTCACTAAACAAATAATATTTTTACAAAAAAGACTTATAAAATGTTTATTTTGAAAATGTGTCAAGTAAACAATACGTTTGTATGAAAATAAATAAAAGCATGAGCCACTGGCCAAAAGGATGGTCCAGCACAGAAGATCAACATCATCAGGTCAGGACTCTGCAGTCTACACTCATCTCCAGGCCAGCGGTCACTCTTTCAGGGATGAAGATGTTCACATCCTTGATAGAGAGGAACGATGGTTTGAGAGAGGAGTAAAGGAGGCCATCTTTGTGAAAAGAAACCATCCATCATTAAACAGGGGTGGAGGCCTCTGGGTTCAACTGTCCCCCTCTTACAATGCTGTTATTGCTAGTATCACTCAGCCCTCTGTGAATAGCAAACAACCATCAGGGTGCTGCTAACTATCCATTGTTAGGCTGATGGTCCGTGAGCAGCTGGTTTCAGCTGTCAGCAGCAAACTGGTTCATCCACTGTGAGAGGGTGCTACAGTATTTATAAGATTGAGATGAATACAGCATCTCAGACTGAGGAAGTCTTTTGGACAAAAGATAAAACGTTTCTACAATTTTTTTTGTTCTGTTTTGTTTTTTGAATGTCCAGAGGACCAGACTTAGCATTTTTAGATTTTTCTACCTGGATTATTGAGCATGCATCAGGGTCATCATCACACGCTTCTTAGCTGCAGGTGGATGTCCCTCAAGAGGAAAAAGACAGCTGCTTCCTCTGTCTCAGACTGGAAATAACACAAACAGGTAAAAAAATAAAAATAGTTAATAAGATTATCATTTTAAATTAAAAAGGTTAATTATTAATAAAAGAACAATACCTCTTCTTGTGGTTGGATCTCTCGGTCATCATCAGGGCAGGGATTTATTCAGCTCCAGGACTTGTTGACATCAGTTTTTTCATAAAGTGATTAACTTTTTGGCTGGTGTTGACATGATGGACGTGATGGAAGACGTTTTAGAGACGCTCAGTTAATTTAAAGCCTGCACAGCAACAACAACATTTCAGACGTAGATCCAGAGCTGTAAAATGTCCTACAGTTTGTGTTATTGACTGATCTGACCTACCTGAAGGCTGTTTTAATGCTGCTGCTGCTCTGTTAGCAGTGTTTACAAGCTGCTCCTCGTTCACGTTCGGATCACGTCGTTAAGTCCGTTCAAGTTAGACGTGTTGTCTGCTGCAGATCCAGTCTCCGTGAAACAAAGTCCACACACCGTTTTGGATGTGCGCTCGTGTTTTTAACAAGTCACAACGTTCCCAAACAAACAGGAGACCGCAGCGAGATGCTAAACCTAGCTTAATGCTAACGTGTGCTACAAGACACCGGGCGGTCGCATAGACTGACGTCACTCCTGTCTTTTTTTTTTATCGCTCCCCCCGAGACGCATTGGCGAAATAAAATAAAATTACAGTTCTACAGAAAATGGCAAAAAAGTAACGCACAATAATTTGGAGTGAGTAACTTTAATCTGATTACTGGAGTTTCAAATAGCAACGCGTTAGATTACACGTTACTGAAAAAAGTGGTCCGACCAGAGTAACGCGTTAGATTACACGTTACTGAAAAAAGTGGTCCGACCAGAGTAACGCGTTACTTTGTAACGCGTTAGTGACATCACTGCCCGTGAGGCAGACAAAGCTGCTCAACGGGACAAGGAGAAGCAGGAGCAGATGGAGGAGCCTGTCATCCGGTGGGGGGCGTTTCGGACCAAACCCGTCCAGAGACGAGGTCACCACAGCCCGGAGGTGGAGATCCTACCAGCACCTCTTCTTGTGGAGGAAGAGAAAATGAGGTCTCAGTTCTGGGGGAGCCGCCTGGCTTTTAAGCCAGCTTCTTCCTCCACCCCACCGGCTTATTGCTCGTCGCATGAGCTGGAGGATGAACTCTGGGGTGTGCCCGTCCTCAGCTCGCACCGCCAACGCAGCAGGAAAAGGCGGCAAAGGAGAGGCAAGACCACCGGCTCTCAGCTTGATACCTCTCCACCTCGCCTCGTCGCTGCACCCCGCTGTCCATCTCCTCCTCGCTCGCCACCTGATGTACAGCCCAGCCCTCGCTATCTGGAGGAGCAGGAGGAGCTGGAACGTTGGCAGGCAGCTTTTGTGGCAAAGTACATGCCATCTCTGGTTCTTGGTTCTTCGGCTGTTGCAGACCTAGACGCTTCGGCTGCTACAGACTTAGACGCTTCGGCTGCTGCAGACCTAGACACTTCGGCTGCTGCAGACCTCGACGCTTCGGCTGCTGCAGACTCACCGACCGAAGCAGACGTCACGACGGCAGACTCACCGACCGAAGAAGACGAGGAGGTCCCCAGCGACGTCTCAGAGGGTCCCCACGATGAGGGTCCCCACGAAGAGGGTCCCCACGACGTCTTGGAGGATCCCCACGACAAGGGTCCCGACATAGAGGGTCCCCACGACGTCTTGGAGGGTCCCCACGACGAGGGTCCCGACGAAGAGGGTCCCCGCGACGTCTCAGAGGGTCCCCACGACGTCTCAGAGGGTCCCCACAACAAGGGTCCCGACGAAAATGGTCCCCACGACGTCTCGGAGGGTCCCCACAACGAGGATCCCGACGAAGAGGGTCCCCACGACGAGGGTCTCGAGGAAGCAGACGACGAATCCGAGGGTCTCGACGAAGCAGACGAGGATCCCTACGACGAGGGTCTCGACGAAGCAGACGACGTCTCCGAGGGTCTCGACAAAGCAGACGACGTCTCCGAGGGTTTCGACAAAGCAGTTGACATCTTCGAGGGTCTCGACGAAGCAGACAACGTCTCCGAGGGTCTCGACGAAGCAGACAACGTCTCCGAGGGTCTCGACGAAGCAGACGACTACTCAGATGGTCTCGACGAAGCAGACGACGACTCAGATGGTCTCGACGAAGCAGACTTCTCGCCGACAGAAGACGACGAGGTCTCCAACGACGTCTCAGAGGGTCCTGACGACGAGGTCCCCAACGACGTCTCAGAGGGTCCTGACGACGAGGTCCCCAACGACGTCGAGGTCCCCAACGATGTCTCAGAGGGTCCTGACGACGTGGTTCCCAACGACATTTCAGAGGGTCCTGACGACGTGGTCCCCAACGACGTCTCAGAGGGTCCTGACGACGGGGGTCCCAGCGTCGCAGACGCCTCGTCCTCGACAGTGGGTCCTAGCGTCGCATACGTCTTATCGCCCGCCTCGGCGCCCGACGACATCTCGGCGCCCAACGACGGGGTCCTGGCGATGACGATGGCAGAGTACCGGCCGACGACTGTGTTCCGGCCGACGAAGAAGGTGTTCCGGCCGACGACTGTGTTCCGGCCGACGAAGAAGGTGTTCCGGTCGACGACTGTGTTCCGGCCGACGAAGAAGGTGTACCGGCCGACTGTGGTGTCCCAGCCGTCCCTTTCCTTGGGGGTGTGTTTCTTGCTGGACGGTACTCTGGTCGCCTGCCTGACGTGCTACCGCATTATGGACAGCCTCCTGGACGTCCTCCAGATCGGGCTGGTGGTGATGGGCGGCTTCCTGGACGTCCTCCAGATCGGGCTGGTGGTGATGGGCGACCTCCTGGGCGCCCCCCGGATCTGGCTGATGTTGGCCCGCCGTCCTACCTGTTGCCTCCCTCCACCCGCCCTCGTTCTTGTGGGGGTCCGTCTTGGAGGTATCAGGTGCCACTCTTGAGGGGGGGTTATGTCAGGTTCTGTCCCTTTATGTTAATTTGTGTATGATATTTTGTGTTCCCTTCCTGTCATACTTTGTTGTTCTGGGCTTTGTGATTACTGGTTTCTGTGTATCTCATTCAGTCTCTGTCATTTCCCATTCCTCAGTCTGTCTCTCTGTGCTCAGGCCTTCAGCCTTAATCATTCACAGCTAATCCTCGTTGTAATCACCCCAGGTGCTCCTCACTGTCTCGTTTGTGTCTGTATTTAAACTCTGTGTGTTCACTCCTTGAGCACCGGGGCTTTGTCTTTCCACAGTGATCTGCTCATCTCCTCTCAGTAAGTGTTTCTGTTCCATCAGCATTATTATTTTTGTTAAATAAATCATTATTCATTTTACATTCATGAGCCAGTCTGTTTTTCTGCACGTGGGTTCAAACATTAAACAGCTGATCATGACACTCCCCTTCCTTTGCAGCTGCTCGAGTACTTTTTACCTGCACTGTAAATAAACTTCACTAACCTTTTACCCTGCCTTGTGTCCTTACTTCCTTGGTCTGCTATTTGGGGTCGACGTTAAAACCAAACCTGATACCCAGCCTTCGTGACAGGCCAAAATTGCTGATAGGAACACTTTAGTTGTTGAAAAAGAACAACCTTTCTCCAGCAAGTCCTGAAGAAAGATGGGGAGCTGAGCCAGGTCACATGAATAGGAAATAATATTTCTTTCTGTGCACCAGGCTTCAAAAATACGCCACTTCCGGGCGTTAAGAGACTGAGTTGACCCAGCTCGTGCATTTTGAATGGTATTCACCACATTTTCTCGCAGGCCTGAGGCCACCAGCTTGTCCCTTTCCACCACCAAACAGAAATTTGCCACAGCTCTCAGCCTAAGTGGCGAGACTGTCCCTTCTGGTGACGTGGAGGGTCCCTGTAGAGAAGCAGTTAGTAGAACCAGCTCTCTTTCCATGGCTTTAAATCCTGTGGTCCCTTGAAGGTCAACCAGGTTAGGGAGAGGACCTTCCTGCAGATGTACCTCCCTACTGCTCTGTTCAAGAGTGTCTGGGGACAGAGGCAATCTGTTGTCATTATTAGACAAAAGCGGGACAGAATGTCTGTTTTTCCTCTTCTTGTTGGGGATCATGGATCGGAGGGGTTGCAAGTTTTGTAAACGAGCAGATCTCCTGGCCCTAGCCCGTTTCCTGGTTGGGCCTGGTTTACTGGTCTCCGGCCTTAAAGGGGTCCTGGAGCCTGACAAACCACTGGTGGGCTGTGTTTCACCCGGTGGGGGTACGTCGTTTAAGAGCAGAACTGAGTCAGCACATTGAGCGCGGTCACGTGCTGCAAGATCACCGCTTGAGCATTGCATGTCGCCCACCACAGATAAGGGGGCAGCTTTAGCATGAGAATGTGGAGATGGTCCTTTGTGCCAAGCAGACTTTATGTTGGTTGGTGACAGAGAGCTCAGTCCGCTTCAATTAAAATGAAGAGGAGTCTGATTCAGCCCTGGTTTGTTTACACACACTGCAGTTTCATCACAACTGCTTTTGTGAACGTGTGAAGCTGGTGTTAGCCTGTGGGCTTCTGCCGTGGCCCCCCGTTCCTTACTGGGAACCGTTGAATAGGTGGCCAGGAAGGTGGGTCATCAGATTCTGTTGGCGCACACCCCTGGAGCGCGGACGCGTCACAGGTTTGTTTGGTTTGTGTATTGTCCGCCCCATGGTTTACAACGGAGCGGGGGCTGGAGCACGTGACCCCCCTCACCTGTCTCTGTGAGGAGTGTGGGGCCTGCTTGCAGACGCCTCTGGGCCTGTCTGTTGCAGACAGAACTGAGGCACCCTACTAGGGTTCATTGATTAAGCTAACATCCCGTGAGCCGTGAGGGAGGGGGGGAAGATGGCCCCCTCCCTTTATGTCGCTGGCAGGACAGAGGGACCCGTTCTGTTGATGTTATTGTGTTTGTTTGTTTTTTTGTTTGTTGTTTTTTGTGAGTCAAGAAAACAGAGAGGGGCTTTTTTTTAGCTTTATTCGTGCTTATGTGTAACTTGATGACTTGGGACCTGCTGGTTTCCCTTTAGGTCAAATTATTAATCAGTTCAACATTACTTTTCACTGTTATGCCGACGATACACAGCTTTACATCAGGACTGGAGCATCCTCATCGTCCACCTTGTCATCCTCCATCTTCACTCACTGCCCTCTCTGCCTGCCTGGAGGAAATAAGGGCATGGATGAATCAGAACTTTCTTCAATTAAACTGCTCCAAGACTGAGGCCATACTGATTGGCACCCCTCACCAGGTACAAACATCTACTATAACAACAATTTCCTTTTCTGGACAAGACATCCCCCTCTCCACCTCTGTTACAAATCTTGGAATAAAAATGGACTCTCATCTTACATTTGAAAATCACATTAAGCTTCTGTTTAAAACTTGCTTCTTCCATCTTCGAAACATCTCCAGACTTCGCCCATCCCTAACTTTTTCTGATGCTGAGAAGCTCGTCCATGCTTTTGTCTCCTCCAGGCTCGACTACTGCAACTCCCTGTTTATTGGAATCCCTGGCAAATACCTTCAGAAGCTTCAATATATTCAAAATAGTGCAGCAAGGATTTTGTTGAGAGTTCGTAAATTTGAACATATTACACCCATTCTCCATAACCTTCATTGGCTTCCTGTCGCCTACAGAATTCAGTACAAAACTGCTCTCATTACACATCAATGCTTACATGGAACTTCACCAGATTATCTAAAGGACATTCTTATTCCATACTCATCCACCCGGTCTCTGCGGTCACAGAACAGTAATCTCCTTCACATTCCGAGAACCAAATTAAGGACCATGGGAGACCGGGCTTTCAGTGTGGCTGCCCCCCGCCTGTGGAACTCTCTTCCTGACTGCCTGAGAGCTCCACAGTCACTGGTTGACTTTAAGAGCGGCTTGAAGACCTTTCTTTTTAACCGAGCATACTCTACCTCCTCATGATTCTATCTTTGATCTTAGTTGATACTGTTATTGATTTTACTTGTTTTATTACTTGTTTTATTGACATTTAATTCTGTTGCATTTTGTAGTACTTTGATATTTTCATTAATGAAAAGTGCGTTATAAATTAAAATCATTATTATTATTATTATTATTAACGACATATTTGACTTTATGTCACTCACAGCAGAAAGAACTTGATTTGTGTCTAAAACAAAGTCACCAGCTTTTTGTACCGTGCTACAAACAAAGTCTGGATGTAAAGAGATCATTTCCCATAGCGCGTGGGCGGGTGATCGTGTAAAGTCAAGAAGCGGTCCTGGTTCATCAGGCACGCTTCTGTTTGGTGTCCCGATTCGCAGAGGAGGTTCTGTACTGGTTTACCTGGCAGGGAACAAATCTGTTCTTACTCCAGGCGTGTTCGGTCCGAGGTGGGGCCGGCGGTGGTCTCTGCCGGTGCTCGACCTCGTACGCCGGCCGCTTTTGCGGTGGGGCACGTGTGGCTGAATGGTGTTGAGGCTGCGGTGCTCTGCTCCCAGCTGACTCCTTGGGGGGGGCGAAGGTTCTCCTGGGGATGCCCACTCGGAGAGCTTCAGCCTGTTTGCGCCTCTGGTCCAGCCTGGTCTGAATTCGATCCAGCGCTTTCCCAAAAAGTCCCGTCGGTTCTATTGAATGGTGGAGAAAAGGAACTTTCTGTCCCTCCGGAAGGTCAGTTAAGGTTATCCACAGATGGCGTATTGCGATGACCACCTCCGCCATTCCTATGCCTTGCACAACAGCTGCTGTCCCCATCATGCGGAGCACAAAGTCTGTTTCCCTGTGTGCTTCATCCAGTAGCTCCGCGGCAGCTTGCTTGTCGGTTGTTACCTGGAGCTCCTGTAGTTTTTCAGCCATGTAAGCTTGCATCATTGCTGGACGCGTTCATTGCGTGCGCCGCGAGACCCTGAGCCCTGTAGCATTTCTCGAGCAGAGAAGCCGAGGCTCAACAGGCCTTGCTGGGGAGAGTTGGTTTTGTCCCGGATGACTTGGGAGCAAGGTGAGATGCCAGTGTGTCGTTGGTTATTCCCACTTCATCCATCCCATCCACGTCGAGAAACTGCGAGAGCGGCAGTAGCATGGGGGCTCTGGGCTAAGACCAGGTGCGAGTCAGCTCTGTGAGGAAGTCTGGAAAGACGGGCATCCTTTGCCTCGTGGCGGCCTGCTGCTTTGAGTAAAAATAATTTCATGCCAACCTCGTGACTTGTTGACAAGGTGGAGGCTCCGGCCATGGGATCTGCAGTGCGTCCGCTGCTCTGTGACACAAGTTGACCAGAGCAGGGATGGAAAAGTCAGTCTCTGGTAGCACAGGCACCGGTGTGCGGGAGACGTCTTCTCCCTGTTCCCCGTATCCGACGTCGGCGTCGTCCGAAGAAAATTCATCTGAGGCTGAAATTGAGATCTCGTCCTCATTCATCATGCCTCGAGTGTCAAATTCGACTGTTAAGTCCACCATGGGGGGCAGCACATCTGGGCTGTTGCCCCATTCGACTCGGATGCTGTCGTCCAAAGCCATGCTCTCGAGCTCCGGAGTGGGAGTCAGAGGCTCAGTCGTGTCCGGGTCTGCTGGCACCGTAGCAGCCCCCATGGCCTTGGCGACGAAGTCTTCCCGGTGCCTCCTCACCGCCTCCAGCATCTGGCTGCAGTGTGAGCAAGACTTGGACGTGTCCAGCTCCATGTTCACGTGCAGCATTCCCAAGCAGACGGGACAAGCCTCATGGGTGTCCGTCGCTGAAGGGCGAGGCAAAGCTCCGCGCTGGACCGAGCGCCGCGCCACGCGCCTGTGCTGTGCGTGGGGTGTTCACATTAGAGCAAAGCGTGAAGCAGCGTGTGGCTCCAACGTTTTCGCTCCAAATACTTGATGTCATTTGAGCAGAAGCAGGGCGGAGCGTTTAGCTACGGGACAAATTGAGGAGGCTGATTGGTCATTTGCTGACAGCCTACTGATTTGATTGACAGGTCGGGTCTGAGAACAAGTTCATTCATTCCTCCTCATCGGAGGAGGAAGTGAATGGTGACCGCTTCAAGCGATCACTTGACTTTTGGCAAAAAAACAAAAGAAAAGTCCAGATCAGTGATGAAGAAGAGGAATTTAATTCATTTGTGCGTCACACAAAACAGTCCTCCAGCAAGGCAGTTTATTGTGAGACACCGCGCGCGCATGAGCGGTCGTAAAATTTGAGCTTGGCGCGTTCGCGCGAGCGTTCAAAGGCTTGTGCAAGCGCAGCTCGCACGGCGTGGCGCCGCGTGGCCTCGCGCTCGCGCTAGCGCGGAGCTATTTCTCGCCCTTGAGAGGGAAAAACCACATCCGTTGGGGCAGGAGCGCGAGGGTGGGCTCGCCGCTCTGCTGGTCTTCTTTGGAAGTCTTGTCTTTCGCTTTCCTTTCTCCGGAGGCATGTCCGAGATAAGACGAGCGAGTCCTTCCAAGATCTTTTTTCTCTTTATTTGAGACGTCTCCTCCGTCGCGTCGCTTTCGCTGGCTAGCCTGCTACGAATTAGCAGAGGTAGCGGTGTGACGCAGTTAGCGCCGTCGAGCGAAGCAGTCTGTGGAGAGAGGAGAAGAAAAAACTTTGGGGTTAAGGAAAAATGTGCCGGACTAGATTTCGCTAGTCCGGCAGTATGCAGGAATAATTCTCTGTGCGCTCTGTGTAGGGAGCAAGCTCACCTCTGATCGAGCGATGAAGCAGCAGAGAAGTCCCGCGAAGAGAGAGAGAGTTCAGGTGAAGGGCAATAAGAGATTGATGAATGGGCGTCAGCGGCTTAGATACCCAGAGGGCGGGGCCTCTGGCGCAACGCTGACGCCCCTGCCGTAAAGGCGTGAATGTATTCCTTCAGGTAATCGCGCGGGGGCGCAATTCCCATAGCATATGTTGCACCGAGAGACATGACTGAAAGGGAACTGCACCACAAATTTCTGCTTTTACAGGTTCTCCTTTCTGGTCAAGTGGAGTGAGTTTTGCTTTGGATTCTACAAGTCTCATTTGGATCCCTTGCTCTGTCTCCCATCTGAAGTATAGAACTACATCATAACTTTTGTCACTTCCATCAGAAAAAGTTATTCTAGGGGCTTTCCAATCCAACCGATTGGTGTTAAACTCTTGTGAAATTTAATTTGGCCCAGGCGAACATACTCTTGGAAAAATTAAATGGCTTCATTTCTAAGCCCATTAGAAAGTGGTTGATCCCAAGTGTCACCTGCTTTACCTGCAGTTCTGGTTTCTTGGAAAGCCTTTCTACTGTCTCTTTTGCTTACTCAGGATGGGAGACTTTGATGAAGTGAAGACTCAAGGCATCTGCTGGCTTCCTTCTTTCCTTAGATTTTCTAAGCATTTCATTGCATATGACAAATAAACACAACTTGAGCTTGAACTTATATAGATCATTTTTATTCATTGGCATTTAGAATATGTATATGATTGATTTTGTTCAGTGCCCTGAGATGACTTCTGTTGTGACTTGATGCTATACAGTATAAATAAACTGAATTGAATAGAAGTGAGTGTGGAGCATCTTGGAGAGGAGGTTGGAGGTTCCAGAGGAGTGGAGTACTGTACAGGGGGTGATCGTAGTGTGGCAGGGTGGAAACCAGAAGAGCAGCTTCAGTGTTGACAGGTGGGACTCATTTCAGGCTGCTCTGAGGGCTCAAGAGGTAAGTCGTTCCAGACAGACTCAAGGTAGCTCGAGGAAGGTGAGAATGTACAGGGGTGAAAAAAACAACAACGCAGCCGGTCTTGACAAAACACCAAGAAAATCACAGGTTAGAAAATACTTACCTTGCCATTTCAGCTTTCACAACATGACCAGCAGTGGCTTCTGTAATCTACAACAGAAACATTACTAAGGACTGTCTCTTGTAAATCTTAGTAAATGTCACTTGATAAAATTATGGCTTTTATCCAAAGTGATAGCATGCATGATAAGGAGGTCAGAACCTAAATATATAATATCAGAACCAGCCTGGCTCTTGTAGTTTGCAGACTTGGACTAAACTGCTGGAATCACAGCCAGCTGTAAGAAAACATATACTTATCCAAAATGCAAACATTTCAAGTTAATTCACAACAACGTGAGCTATTGCGATGTAATACGTAATCGAAAATATAATAAAATTATTACACTGGCATTGTAGGAGCATATAAAATGTATGTAGTCATCATTACACAAAGACTGTTTTTAACCAGTAACACTTCATGCCAAATTAGTTTGTTCGATCGAAGCTTTAATACAGTATGTGGTATTATTGTTATTAAGTGTAACTCAACATTGGGATAAGATTTTTATAATTTACTGTCTCATACAGACCAATCAGAATGATTAGAGAACAAATTCATTTGGCAATAAATGCACCTGTAATTCAGAAAATGTCCAGCAGATAGAGTTCCTACCACAGATACTAAAGTAGCATAGACTTGGTTCTCCCACGCCTTTGACGCTGAAGTGGTCCTCCTGAAGTGGTGAAACACTTCAAAACTGTCAAAAAATCAAATACTGGATTGAGATTATACACATTCACACAAAAATCACATGCACATTTTGTAATCTATATGAACTTCGCAGATAGTACACAAACTCAGTATGTATCATTTAGTTTCAGAAATGATTGATTAGAATGTAAATTATTTCTGCGCTGGTGGGGGACTGCAGGCTACACCAGCTGGCATATAAGCTAAGATGCATGACAATGATTACTATACATGTACTGTATACGTACATACACACACACACACATATACGTATATATATATATATATATTTGTATGTATACAAATACTGCATACATACATACA
>JBBPBX010003516.1:32808-58622 GCA_038048925.1 Garcialebias charrua
ATATATATATATATATATATATATCAGGACTGCCCATCCAGACATATACCAGGATCCTTATTGTGGACTTTTACATCCGTACCAAGTTTTATGCTAATTTTCCCATATGTGATTTCTGTGTTACAGATGAACAGACCTGATGGGGAAGGAAGAAGAGCAAGGAAAGAAGATGGTTTCATACATGACCTGCTTGATTTGGCTCATGTGAGTCTGCTGTTAAACAGAGTTTAAAGAAAGTTTTTTTGTTGACTGTGTTTACTATGAGTTTGCTGTAAAAAAAAAAAATGCATCCTTTATGATTGTCTATTGTTTTCATTGTTGTCCACTGTTGTCATCATTCTTTGTTTAAAATTCAGGTCTTTCTGGTAAATGAGTCCCTGAGGCTCAATGGGATTAATTAAAGGTTGAATTAATGTTACATATGCAAAATCTATTTTTTTTTTTCAGAGCATAAAAATGTTTAGCATAATTTTGCCAATTAAATGTAATGCCACAATAAATGTATGTTTATACTGTTTAAAAACGGCCTCTGTTTTACACAATGTGGTGGGTTGCCCGTTGGGCTTGTTTTGTGCTTGTTTTCATGGAGCTGGTTGCTTGTTTCTATCACGAGATCTGGCAACGCTGTGTTTGCTATTCACAGAGGGCTGAATGATACTAGCAATAACAGCATTGTAAGAGGGGGACAGTTGAACCCGGAGGCCTCCACCTCTGTTTAATGATGGACGGTTTCTTTTCACAAAGATGGCCTCCTTTACTCCTCTCTCAAACCATCGTTCCTCTCTATCAAGGATGTGAACATCTTCATCCTTGAAAGAGTGACCGCTGGCGTGGAGATGAGTGTAGACTGCAGAGTCCTGACCTGATGATGTTGATCTTCTGTGCTGGGCCATCCTTTTGGCCAGTGGCTGTTTAGTTTCCCCGATATAAGACTGATCACAGCCCTCCTGACACTGAACAGCATACACAATATTACTCTGTTTGTGCCGGGGGACTGGATCTTTGGGATGAACCAGTCTTTGCCGTAATGTATTTTGGGGTTTAAAAGCCACTGGGACGTTGTGTTTAGAAAATAAACGTCTCAATGTCTCTGAAACTCCCGCAACATACGGAATGACCACTGGTCTGGGTCTGGGTTCCTTCTTTTCACCTGATGGCTGGCTGGAGTCCTGTTTGGGTTTCTTCTCTGCTTTCAGGAAGGCCCAGTTAGGATATCCACATTTCTCTAGAGCCTGTTTTGTGTGTGATTTCTCCTTCTGTCTGGCTGCTGAGTTAGTGGGGACGCTGTCTGCTCTGTGGTACAGAGTCCTGATGACTCCTAACTTGTGCTCCAGAGGGTGATGGGAGTCAAACTGTAAATACTGGTCTGTGTGGGTGGGTTTGTGGTACACCTCAGTTTGCAAATTTCCTCTATCAGAAACTGAGACCTCACAGTCCAAGAAAGCCAACCTGCCATTTTTTACATCTTCTCGTGTGAACTTGATATATTTATCCACAGAGTTGATGTGATCAGTGAAATGTTGGACTTCCTGAGATTTAAAGACCGTGTAAAGTGAAATTAAATGTGTGTTTTTAGTTTGTCACATGGCATAAATATGTGTTATTAATCACCCATATAAATCTGACTGATTAAAAACATTGTTTACCTTATAAAATTAAGTCTCAAAAATCATGAAAAAACATGATTTTGCCTTGCCCTGGAACGCTGGGGGCGTGTCAGTGCGTGGGCGTGGTTTCAGCGCAGCTGCGCTCGTGTCCTGCCCCCTGAGCTGACTGTGTGGAGAGGCAGACAGCAGAGCCAGTAAACCTGCTCTGTTTTTATCTGAGTTCTGTCTGTAACAGCAGCTACTTTTTCCAAGAGTTACGCTGTTTTTGTAAATAGTTTTCTTGTGTGTTTTTAATCTGGAATGAATAAAAAAATTAAAAAAAGAGTTGTACCATGCGGGAATTGAACCCGTGGGGTTTGGGACGGAAGGCAAGCGCTTTATCCATTGACCTATCCAGGCATTACAGATACTCGTATAAAACCACGCGGTATAAAAACACGTTATGATTTGTACGGGTGCCCTGACCATTGCGACATCCAGGGAAGATGCACGAACGAGGCATAATTGATTAGCTAGCTAACAATGAACAAAATATCTATGCTATTGCTATCTGATGCTATCTGCGATTCGCGAGTGAACGGCTCCACCGAGGCGAATTTATACGGCTGGAGCTGCAGGGGGTGGGGCTATACTAATGAGGACCGCGTGACGAAACGCGGTCACATTTAAAACACGCCTAAAAAATCCTGAAATAGAAATATGTTTATACACAGTTTGCTCTATAACTCCAAAATTAATTGAGCTACAATTTTGAGACTTTTTACTCATTTACAAGATTACAATTATGACATTTATAATGTTTATTGAAGAAAATGTTGAAATTCACTTTACACGGTCTTTAATTTTAACCCAGGTGTCGTCAACATACCTGAACCAATGACTTGGTGGTCTCCCTGAAAAGGACGTCAAAGCTCTCTTTTCTACCTCCTCCGTGTTATTTTTATTTTTTATTTTTTTAATGTCCAGAGGACCAGACTTAACTTTTTTTGATTTTTCTACCTGGATTATTGAGCATGCTTCAGGATAAAGGGATCTGATGTTCAATAATCCACATTTAATGATTTTATGATTTTGCTCTGGTAAACTATGTTTATTTTAATAAGATTTTTTTGTTTATATTTTTAGAGCTGATTTTTGGTTTATTTAATTTGAGTCATGGGCGAGTTGGCACTGTTTCACTGGGGGTGTGGGTGGGTAACAGAGGAGAAGCAGCAGAGAGGTGTTGAAGACACCTCCATAGCTGCTCCTCCGATGTGTAGGGGATGAAGAGGATCCTCGTCCCTTCTGCAATCCACCACCATCTCCTTGGTCTTCTTCACACTAACCGTGTTTCCATCTATTTTCATTTCGAATTTTGAGCTAATTTTTGAAATCTCGCAAAAATGTAAATACAAATTAATGCGGATCAGAAGTGTTTCCATCAACTGGCTTGAAGCGCATCTACCAGGCCACGCACAGCGTCATTACGTCAGACGTCAGCGTCATTACGTCAGACGTCAGCGTTACGCATGTCTACAGTAAACAGGAAGTAGCGGTTGAAAACAGAACCCGACCACACATCTCGTCAAAATGGAGAGAATATTTCAGGTATGTGTTGCTATCGGGCAAGTTGTATTTATTCTGTCATGCCAACTAGTTTTAGCGATGTTACATGTTGTCCGGAGCGGAAACAGCTGATCAGTCACGTGACGTAAATGTTCGCTACGGCAGAACTGAGTCGGCAAATCTGTTTCCATCTGTCGTTTTGCGCATCAGCTCTGTTTCGAAACCCCCAAAAACCACCTCAAGCGAGCGTATCAACTTTGGAGCGAATTAGAGGAAGTTAACTCGAATTTTGCCATTTCCATTCAGCTTTTCTGATGCGATGCTTCAAAATGCGCATCTAGAAACCTTGATGGAAACACGGCTACTGATGCAGAGATTATTGTCTCTGCATCACTGCACCAGGTATTCCACATCCTCTCTGTATTTCAAAGATTCAAGGGTTCAAGTTTCTTTATTTGTCATTCGCACTCCATGTGGTACAAGTGGTGGAACGAAATTATGTACACAGGGTCCCAGTTACATCCAACAATAAAATGTAAAAGAAAAACAGTAATAACATCTAAGATAAGAACTAAGAAAAACATCAACTAAAAAATACTAAGCAGTAATATCATAGAAACATTACTTTGAACAGCAGAACAAACATGAGTCTGTGTGAGCAGATGAGCATGAATGAACACAGCAATATGAAACAGATCAGCAGCAACATGAAACAGATCAGCAGCAACATGAAACAGATCAGCAGCAACATGAAACAGATCAGCAGCAACATGAAACAGATCAGCAGCAACATGAAACAGATCAGCAGCAACATGAAACAGATCAGCAGCAACATGAAACAGATCAGCAGCAACATGAAACAGATCAGCAGCAACATGAAACAGATCAGCAGCAACATGAAACAGATCAGCAGCAACATGAAACAGATCAGCAGCAACATGAAACAGATCAGCAGCAACATGAAACAGATCAGCAGCAACATGAAACAGATCAGCAGCAACATGAAACAGATCAGCAGCAACATGAAACAGATCAGCAGCAACATGAAACAGATCAGCAGCAACATGAAACAGATCAGCAGCAACATGAAACAGATCAGCAGCAACATGAAACAGATCAGCAGCAACATGAAACAGATCAGCAGCAACATGAAACAGATCAGCAGCAACATGAAACAGATCAGCAGCAACATGAAACAGATCAGCAGCAACATGAAACAGATCAGCAGCAACATGAAACAGATCAGCAGCAACATGAAACAGATCAGCAGCAACATGAAACAGATCAGCAGCAACATGAAACAGATCAGCAGCAACATGAAACAGATCAGCAGCAACATGAAACAGATCAGCAGCAACATGAAACAGATCAGCAGCAACATGAAACAGATCAGCAGCAACATGAAACAGATCAGCAGCAACATGAAACAGATCAGCAGCAACATGAAACAGATCAGCAGCAACATGAAACAGATCAGCAGCAACATGAAACAGATCAGCAGCAACATGAAACAGATCAGCAGCAACATGAAACAGATCAGCAGCAACATGAAACAGATCAGCAGCAACATGAAACAGATCAGCAGCAACATGAAACAGATCAGCAGCAACATGAAACAGATCAGCAGCAACATGAAACAGATCAGCAGCAACATGAAACAGATCAGCAGCAACATGAAACTGATCAGCAGCAACATGAAACAGATCAGCAGCAACATGAAACAGATCAGCAGCAACATGAAACTGATCAGCAGCAACATGAAACAGATCAGCAGCAACATGAAACAGATCAGCAGCAACATGAAACTGATCAGCAGCAACATGAAACAGATCAGCAGCAACATGAAACTGATCAGCAGCAACATGAAACTGATCAGCAGCAACATGAAACTGATCAGCAGCAACATGAAACAGATCAGCAGCAACATGAAACAGATCAGCAGCAACATGAAACAGATCAGCAGCAACATGAAACAGATCAGCAGCAACATGAAACAGATCAGCAGCAACATGAAACAGATCAGCAGCAACATGAAACAGATCAGCAGCAACATGAAACAGATCAGCAGCAACATGAAACAGATCAGCAGCAACATGAAACAGATCAGCAGCAACATGAAACAGATCAGCAGCAACATGAAACAGATCAGCAGCAACATGAAACAGATCAGCAGCAACATGAAACAGATCAGCAGCAACATGAAACAGATCAGCAGCAACATGAAACAGATCAGCAGCAACATGAAACAGATCAGCAGCAACATGAAACAGATCAGCAGCAACATGAAACAGATCAGCAGCAACATGAAACAGATCAGCAGCAACATGAAACAGATCAGCAGCAACATGAAACAGATCAGCAGCAACATGAAACAGATCAGCAGCAACATGAAACAGATCAGCAGCAACATGAAACAGATCAGCAGCAACATGAAACAGATCAGCAGCAACATGAAACAGATCAGCAGCAACATGAAACAGATCAGCAGCAACATGAAACAGATCAGCAGCAACATGAAACAGATCAGCAGCAACATGAAACAGATCAGCAGCAACATGAAACAGATCAGCAGCAACATGAAACAGATCAGCAGCAACATGAAACAGATCAGCAGCAACATGAAACAGATCAGCAGCAACATGAAACAGATCAGCAGCAACATGAAACAGATCAGCAGCAACATGAAACAGATCAGCAGCAACATGAAACAGATCAGCAGCAACATGAAACAGATCAGCAGCAACATGAAACAGATCAGCAGCAACATGAAACAGATCAGCAGCAACATGAAACAGATCAGCAGCAACATGAAACAGATCAGCAGCAACATGAAACAGATCAGCAGCAACATGAAACAGATCAGCAGCAACATGAAACAGATCAGCAGCAACATGAAACAGATCAGCAGCAACATGAAACAGATCAGCAGCAACATGAAACAGATCAGCAGCAACATGAAACAGATCAGCAGCAACATGAAACAGATCAGCAGCAACATGAAACAGATCAGCAGCAACATGAAACAGATCAGCAGCAACATGAAACAGATCAGCAGCAACATGAAACAGATCAGCAGCAACATGAAACAGATCAGCAGCAACATGAAACAGATCAGCAGCAACATGAAACAGATCAGCAGCAACATGAAACAGATCAGCAGCAACATGAAACAGATCAGCAGCAACATGAAACAGATCAGCAGCAACATGAAACAGATCAGCAGCAACATGAAACAGATCAGCAGCAACATGAAACAGATCAGCAGCAACATGAAACAGATCAGCAGCAACATGAAACAGATCAGCAGCAACATGAAACAGATCAGCAGCAACATGAAACAGATCAGCAGCAACATGAAACAGATCAGCAGCAACATGAAACAGATCAGCAGCAACATGAAACAGATCAGCAGCAACATGAAACAGATCAGCAGCAACATGAAACAGATCAGCAGCAACATGAAACTGATCAGCAGCAACATGAAACTGATCAGCAGCAACATGAAACTGATCAGCAGCAACATGAAACAGATCAGCAGCAACATGAAACAGATCAGCAGCAACATGAAACAGATCAGCAGCAACATGAAACAGATCAGCAGCAACATGAAACAGATCAGCAGCAACATGAAACAGATCAGCAGCAACATGAAACAGATCAGCAGCAACATGAAACAGATCAGCAGCAACATGAAACAGATCAGCAGCAACATGAAACAGATCAGCAGCAACATGAAACAGATCAGCAGCAACATGAAACAGATCAGCAGCAACATGAAACAGATCAGCAGCAACATGAAACAGATCAGCAGCAACATGAAACAGATCAGCAGCAACATGAAACAGATCAGCAGCAACATGAAACAGATCAGCAGCAACATGAAACAGATCAGCAGCAACATGAAACAGATCAGCAGCAACATGAAACAGATCAGCAGCAACATGAAACAGATCAGCAGCAACATGAAACAGATCAGCAGCAACATGAAACAGATCAGCAGCAACATGAAACAGATCAGCAGCAACATGAAACAGATCAGCAGCAACATGAAACAGATCAGCAGCAACATGAAACAGATCAGCAGCAACATGAAACAGATCAGCAGCAACATGAAACAGATCAGCAGCAACATGAAACAGATCAGCAGCAACATGAAACAGATCAGCAGCAACATGAAACAGATCAGCAGCAACATGAAACAGATCAGCAGCAACATGAAACAGATCAGCAGCAACATGAAACAGATCAGCAGCAACATGAAACAGATCAGCAGCAACATGAAACAGATCAGCAGCAACATGAAACAGATCAGCAGCAACATGAAACAGATCAGCAGCAACATGAAACAGATCAGCAGCAACATGATGTGATTTTTCACAGTGATTATTCTGGTTAGATATTCATGAGTCTAACAGCCTCAGGGTAGAAGCTGTTCCTCAGTCTAGTGGTTCTACACTTAATGCTCCTTAACCTCTTTCCTGAGGGGAGTGGGGCAAAAAATAGGTGTGCTGGGTGAGTGAGGTCCTTCATGATGCAGGTGGTCCTCTTCCTGCATCTAGAGGTGTCGTTGTCTGTGATGGTGGGGAGACTGACTCCAACATCTTCTGTGCAGCCTTCACCATTTGGACTCATTATTGTTTGTGACACGTCCCACTACTGCTGTGTCATCCGCAAACTTCACTATATGGCAGCTGGGGTGTCTAGCTGAGCAGTCATATGTCAGCAGAGTGAACAGGATTGGGCTCAGCATGCACCCCTGGGGTGAGCTAGTGCTGAGGGTGATGGAGGAGGAGATGCTGATCCTGACAGTCTGAGATCTGTTGGTCAGGAAGTTCAGAATTCACTTCCCCAGTGTGGGACTCTGTCCAAGAAAGAAGAGCTTCTGCACCAGGGTCTGTGGAATGCTGGTGTTGAAAGCCGAGGAGAAATCCAGAAAGAGCAGACGGATGTAAGAATCTCTGCTCTCCAGGTGGGTGTGGGTGAGAGGTGTGTGGATCACCAACGATATGGTGGCAGCAGCGGAGCGGTTCTTTCTGTAAGCGTACACAATTTATATTGTTTATCTTATAAATATATCTTATCTTCCGTTGGATATTTAGCCAAATGGCATATCCACAAATGCCGTTACACTAATAAAAAAACACTTTTTTCCAATTTTGAAAATGAGATCAAACAATATATTAAAACTAGACAGTCCACCAATATGAAAGTATTAAAAACTTGTACATTATGTAATCCCTTTAATGTATTTATGTAACATGATGTTCTAAATCTTTGCCTCAGTGTATGTAACCCCATTCTATTGTATTGTTTTGCACTGTTCATACATTTATTTGATCCTTAACCTTGTTTAAAACAGTCTCTTTTGTAAATGAGTCCTCATGGCTCAATGAGACTAACCTGTACAGTACTGTATACATAATGGTTGAATAAACTTCACGGAGATCAGCATTTGTGAAAGTCAATCACAATCAACACCATAGTTCTTTAGGGGGGTAATACACTTTTTACCACTTTTAATATCCAGAAGGAATATATTTTAATTTGCATACAGATTGCTACACCAGCACAATAATACCTCTCCATAAGGTTTGTGAGCAGTTTTATTCAGAAGTGACGTGTTGTTTGTCCTTTTAACAGCATGTACACAGGGTCAGCATACCACAGTCAAGCCAGCCTCCACAGTGATATGTATCTGATATCTGGGTTTCTCTTCTGGATCCGTTGCCTCCGTGAGCCGACTATGGATAAGGGATAGAAGATGGAGATGTTTTTACTTCATGATACTTTCAGTAGTGTCCCTATTTATTATGTTCAATGTTTTTTTTATTTTTATAAATCCATGTATCACTCATCTTTTGTGTTCATATTTCTAGCATTTCAAACATACATGTTATATTGTTTCCTCTTGTCCACTGTGATCACATTTACCTGTACATTATTGTGTTTTTGTATTCTGAATAATGTACTATTAAG
The DNA here is from genome assembly GCA_038048925.1 of Garcialebias charrua. Lineage (NCBI taxonomy): Eukaryota > Metazoa > Chordata > Actinopteri > Cyprinodontiformes > Rivulidae > Garcialebias > Garcialebias charrua. The sequence continues at coordinate 41,937 of JBBPBX010003516.1, forward strand.
TCTGGGCAAAGACTGAATGAATACAAATTATTATTATTATTTTATTTTTTGGGGTGGTGGTGGGGTGTGGGGGTGGCTCCAATGGACTGGCTGCCACTGCTCTCCATTCTTCATGTTTTGTGGATCTTGAAAAGGCTTATGACCATGTTTTCCAAGGCATTTTGTGGGAGTACTGTAGAAATATGGGGTACCGAGGTCTCTTAAAGGCTATCCGGTCCAATATAATCAAACAGGAGATGTTCAAATCCTCAGCACCAAGTCCAGCTCATCCTTAGTGCAGGTTGAACATTGTTGCCAGGGCTGTCTCTTTATCTCAAATTCTGTTAGTGTTCATGAATAACATCTCAAGGCTCATTCATTGAAAGAAGGGTGTCTGGTTTGGAAACCCCAGGGTCTTTTTTCTGCTTTTAGTGCATGGTATGGTTCTTTTTGTGTTTTCTGGCCATGAACTTTAGCATGCAGTGCTGGGCACCGCTAATTAAAAAATTAGTTCCACAATTTCTAAAACGCTTATTAATTTTTTTAGGTCCACAATTTCAAAAGCACAAATGTCTTATGAAAATTAGGGGAAGCTAATCTAATCCGCTATTTATATATTTCTATATATATATATATATATATATATATATATATATATATATATATATATATATATATATATATATATATATATATATATATATATATATATATATATATATATATATATATATATATATATATATATATATATATATATATATATATATATATATATATATATATATATATATATATATATATATATATATATTTATATATAGCCGGCAGCGTTATCAATATTTGCACTACACTGCCAACTGAAAAGTAACAAAAATGATCCTAAAAGGATGAAATTACAAAAATCAAAGGATTTATTTAATACTTTACGTACATATATTCTATTCGGCCACGAAATTAACAAAAAATAGAATGATCTTTTAATCCCTAAAACCACGTTTAAATCTCAAATACACGGGTGTGTCGCCACCGCATTTATACATAAAGTAACCCAAATACATGAAACTAACGACTCGCCGTCGAATGGTCGACACAAAACCCTCAATAAACTCCTCCGGCCACGTTAATTTGGCTTGAAACAGCGGGGTTCTCTACGGATTTATCCATTAGTAACCCAGCACTACCGGTGTAACAGGCAGACACAGTTAGCGTCTATAGGTAGTCAACAGATTTAATGAAAAGTAACTAAAATACATAAAAATAACGACTCACCGTCAAATGGTCGACACAAAACCCTCAATAAACTCCTCCGGCCGCGTTAATTTGGCTTGAAACAGCGGGGTTCTCTACGGATTTATCCAAGTACCCAGCACAAACAGTAGCCACAGTTCACCCGAGTTCACCTCTGAGTGACCCGGAAGTTGTCAAGATGGAATAGTCCATTTTTAGTAGGGGGATAAAGAAATCGACCGTTTTTTTATTGCGTATTTAATGATCGTTTTCATCGTAACTATAATTATTTTTATGTTAAATGTACATTAACAAGCATGAGCAATGTTAGTGATGTAGGTGACTGCACGGGGCGAGGCGGGGCCGGGGCCACTGCTGAAATGGGACCCCCAGGCATTTACCTACATGGTAGAGCCGAGTCTGTTCTCAGCTCTGCCCCCCTCCCCCTCACACCCTTTCCTCCTCTGCTGTTTACGGTGGGGAAAAAGGTAAAACAAGCAGCATAAGAGCTTGTAAATAAGTTTATTGGTTTTTACTGATAGATAATTAGTTATTAGCGGTACTGCATTTTAAATAAAAATAGCACAAATCCGCTTATGAATTATAAAAGTTAGTCAATTCACAAAAACGCTGACAAAAAGTTTAGGTCCATTGTAAGCGGATTAGCGCTTTAGCGCTACCTAGCGTTCATTTGCCCACCACTGTTAGCGTGTATGGGTAGGGTTCCCAACCAAGTGCAAAGTGGCTTGGATAAATCAGCTCCTTTCAGTCTGAGGTCATGGTGCTTAACAGGAAATGGGTCTACAGTCAACATTTGTTTTCTCTCCTTCATAAAATGCTAAAATCTGGGATATTTCTGGGGACAGCTTTAGCTGGGGACAGGTCATTCAAAACGGTGACTGTCCCTATTAATTGGGGACATCCGATCCTCAAGCCCAAACAAGTTCTTAAGAACATAGTCCATAAACACTGCCGTTGTTGCTCTTCGACTGGTCCATGAGTCAAATAGTTTTCTGCCTAGAGCATGCTTCCAAGTTTTCACATTTCTTGCTCAAAGCGTCCAGTGCCACAGTCAGCTTCGCCATGTTAGCTTGCATGCTAGTTAGCTGGATGTTATAACAAAGTTGTCATTGTTTATTGAACTAAGACTAATTACACTTTTGTTTTCTTAACATATTTTACTTGTTTTGAAAGAAATTTTAGAATTCATTATGTGGAAAAACGTTTCAAGAGCCTGTTTTACAAGTAGCTATTAAGGGCTCTCCTGGAGAGCTGGTGCAAAGAGAATAACCTTCACATCAATGTGAAGAAGACAAAGGAGATGATTGTGGACTTCTGAAGGAACAAACAAACACACACCCCACTGAACATAAGTGGATCTGCAGTGGAAGTGGTCTCCAGCTACAAATACTTGGGTGTACACATGAATGATAACCTCAGCTGGAGCAACAACACCACCAGCCTGATCAAGAAAGGTCATCAGAGACTCTACTTCCTCAGACGGCTGAGACGAGCTGGTCTGAGCAGCCCAGTTCTCACCTCCTTCTACAGGTGTGCAGTGGAGAGCATCCTGTGCTCCAGCATCAATGTGTGGCATGGAGGCTGCACAGTTGCAGAGAGGAAAGCTCTGCAGAGAGTGGTGAAGGCTGCACAGAAGTCTGTTGGAGTCAGTCTCCCCACCATCACAGACATTTACACCTCCAGATGCAGGAAGAGAGCCACCTGCATCATGAAAGACCCCACTCACCCAGCACACACACTTTTGCCCCACTCCCCTCAGGACGGAGGTTGAGGAGCATCAAGTGTAGAACCACTAGACTGAGGAACAGCTTCTACCCTGAGGCTGTTAGACTCATGAATAAATACATAATCAGAATAATCACTGTGAAATATCACATCATGTTGCTGCTGATCTGTTTCATGTTGCTGTGTTCAATCGTGACCATCTGCTCATACAGACTCATGTTCGTGCTGCTGTTTGGAATGATGTTTTTCTATTACATTAGTGCTTAGTGTATTGTTAGTTGATGTTTTTCTTAGTCATATCTTAGAAGTTATTACTGTTCTTCTTTTACATTTGTTGTTGGATGTAACTGGGACCCTGTGTACATAATCCCGTTTCATCACATGTACCACATGTGGTGCAAATGACAATAAAGATTCTCCGACTCTGACTCTTTCTGTCTGTGTGGTTACACTGCCCCTAGTGATAGTTTCTGGCAGGTTTATGTGGTAAGTCAGCAACTTGTCCTATTTGCTCCTGACATTAAAAATTGCTATGAAGCTGAGAGGAGTTCCTAAGTGATTTCATCAGTTTGCTGGTATCGAACCAAAGCAAGTGGGTTATACTAAACCCCCACACCTCCTAATCCTATAATCCATCTGCAGGATTACTGTCCACTGTAATCACTCATCACACTGACAAACACACAAGCACAAGAAGTTTACTGTGGCTGTAGTTATATATGTTCTAATTACATGTACAGTTATATGTTTTATTGTACAATACATTAATCAATTTTCCACTTTGTTTACATTTATAAACCACCTTTACATATAGCCTAAAGCCAGAGGTAAAAAGTAGCTAATTGCAATCAGTGGCATTACTGTAATGAAAAAGCAAACAAGTGTGTGACTTTTTATTTTTAAAGTTCAAATCTGTACTTGAGTCTGCTTTATTTCAAGTGCTGTACTTACAGTCGTTACGTTTGAATTTCCATCTGCTACTTAGTAAACGTCAATGTATAAAATAAAAGCAGAACAATAATTTTTTTTAAAGCTCACCAACACCTACAGTGACTGGTTTTGTTCCTTACCAGCCAGCCGGTGTATAATCGGGTTAACAGTGATGACGAGTCCTTCCCTGCTAAATAAACTCAAAGGACTTCTCTACAAGCTCCTCCCAGGACATGACTCTGTCCATCGACGATGTGAAACTCAGCAGACGTGCAGTTGTTGGTACACCACCTGTTAGTGGGGATAAACCTCCTCTGTAACTTCTGTTCAGGTCAAACTAAAATAAATATCTTCCTTCACTCGTGCACAAAACCCAGAGATACTTGAACTCCTACACTTGAGGCAGAATCTCACCCTCGACCTGAGGAAAGCAACTAAATCACCAAACAATTTCTTCACAAATATGTTTGTAAAGGTGTGTAATAATATGTTTTAAAATGTTTAAATTCAACTCCTATGGGAAACCCTGAAAACATGCTCTAGTCAGGGTACTGATAAATGATTGTCACAAATGATTTGCTTATCAGACCTTTGGTAACTTGTGAGGGGTTACATCAGGGGTTTTTCACGATTCTTATTGCGTTTGAAGTGGAATGCAGAACCCAAGATGCAAAACCAAAACTCAAAAAAATGTTTCAATATAAAAACATAAAAATGTATTTAACAAAAGGCAAAACAAAAAGGCTGATGAGGCAAAAGCAAAAACAAAAGAGACTGAAGGACCAAACTTGAGTGGCATGTAAGGTCCAGTGCATGGACAAGGAACTAACAAAATGACATTCAGTTTAAATAACAACAGATTACAAACACACGGGAAGAGACAAACGTTATAGCATCTTTCTATCTGATCAACACACTCAAAGATCTTTACAACACAATCTGTGCCTCATTTACCCATTCATACAGCACTCTACTAGATCTATACAAAAATATTCAGAGTTTTATCACATTCATACACCAATGGGACACACATCAGAGGTAATGAGGGGTTCAGTGTATTGCCAAGGGACACTTCAGCATGTGACTGCTGGCGGAATCAAACCCCCAACTCTTGCATTGGAGGACGACTGCTCCAACCACTCAGCCACAGCCGCCCAATGAGGATCAGGTGAGAGTGGGAGCGACAGGAGCTGAACTACATGAGGGAAAAAACACAGGACGCTGAAACACGAAACAAAATTCCATAATCACAGAAATTCTCAATAAACACTAACACAAAAGACACGGATCATTAAGTTGATTGTTAGCATTTGCATTTCACCACAAACGCTCCATTTTTGAAAAAGGCACTTTAAAATTTACATTCAAAGTCACTTTTATTTCTCATATTTATATAATACTCAAAGTTATTTCTCATTCACATTGTGAGAAGCTTCAAGAGTCATTGTCTATACCCTGATGCATGCTCAATAATCCAGGTAGAAAAATCTAAAAAAGCTAAGTCTGGTCCTCTGGGCATTCAAAAAACAAAACAAAACAAAACAACTGTAGAAACGTTTCGTCTTTCGTCCGAAAGACTTCCTCAGTCTGAGCTGCTGTATTCAGCTCAGTCTTATAAATAGCACCCTCTCACAGTGGATCAACTTGTTGGCTGATGACAGCTGAAACCAGCTGCTTACATGATCAAGCAGGACCATCAGCCTAACGATGGATCTTTAGCACCCTGATGGTTGTTTGCTATAGAGCTTTGGAGCGTGACGTCACTGGTCCGTGGCGCAAAACATGATGGTCCACGGCGCAAAGCATGATGGGATAGAATTTTGTCGATCCGCCATGTTTCCTGGTTGCTAAAATAAGCACTGTCTCTCATTATTTTTTTTGTTAGAATCTAAGTAGGTTTTAACAGTTTTGCAATGGTCCGAACTTGCTGTGTAATTGGATGTAATGTCCGGTCACACGACCGGAAAGGTAAGATAGAAAACGGACTCTCTGTTTACTGTTTCCTGCCTGGAAACAACGCTAGGGAGGTCATGTGTCGGCCATAACAAAAAGTAGATGAATGGCCTGGATATCAGTTGTGACACGTCCTGATACAACTTTCTCCATGTCACAAGTTACCTGCTAGTTTGTTCCTGACATTCTGGTGAGTGTCTAATTTCGGTTAGTTGGTGTTGTGCCATACATTTTTGCCATGATTTTGTCCTGGTGTTAAGTTCATGTTTAGTTCATAGAAGTGGGTCAACCTAGTTTAGGTTGGGTTTATATTTTAATATAACGTTATCTGATTTTAGACAAAGTGGACATCAGTGTTATTGTGAAATAAACTGTTTAAAGTTTCTAGTGTTGTCACTGTTACTGTAGTAATACTGATCTGTGTTCTGATACGTCCTTGTCAAGGCAGACCTTCATATGAAATTAATTAAACTCCAGAAGAGCTCAGTGAAGCTGCAGATGGAGGAGCAAGGACCAGCAGCAAAAAGCTACAAATACACCATCAATGGATGGTGTATTTGTTTTGTGTTTTAGTACCACATAAAACAATTTCTTCATGCACCAACAGAAAAGTAGTCATCTGTTACATAACAGATCAGAGCTGAATAAAAACCAGCTGGAAAAAGTAAATTTAAAGTATTAAATATTATACAGGACTTCCTTGTTTTGTCATCATTGTTTAATACTGTTAGACATTTTTCTGCAAGCATTAAAAAACCTCACAATTTCAAAGGTTCAATTAATATTAATGTGTGTTCAGCATCTTTGCCATCTTTTTAACGTGTCACATAAAACTCTTGTCTAATACCTGTGCCTTTCTTTTCTCTTCAAGGGATGGACGTGCATCAGACAAGCTCATAACGGAAGCTGTGATCTTCTCTCAAATTATTACCTGGGGACGTTGTGTTAGCTGACAGAGGCTTTGATATTAAAGACAGTGTGAGAGTCAAGGTCAAGTTTCTTTATTGTCATTCACATCACATGTTGTACGTGAGGTGGAACAAAACTGTGTACACAGGGTCCCAGTTACAGCCAACAAAATTATAGATAAATGATGTGCTGAGGTTAAAATCCCATCATTTACTAAAGGGAGGTGTTGACTTGCTGCTAATGATGTTGAAAACACATGAACACATGTTAGAATTCATGTGGAAAGTGACTGGCTGCATGAGAAACAAATACATAATGTTACACAGAACTACACCAGTTAACTATACTGGGGCTTACATGACTTCTTCACTTGCCACTTTGCCACTGGCCAAAAGGATGGCCCAGCACAGAAGATCAACATCATCAGGTCAGGACTCTGTGGTCTACACTCATCTCCAGGCCAGCGGTCACTCTTTCAGGGATGAAGATGTTCACATCCTTGATAGAGAGGAACAATGGTTTGAGAGAGGAGTAAAGGAGGCCATCTTTGTGAAAAGAAACCGTCCATCATTAAACAGAGGTGGAGGCCTCTGGGTTCAACTGTCCCCCTCTTACAATGCTGTTATTGCTAGTATCACTCAGCCCTCTGTGAATAGCAAACAACCATCAGGGTGCTAACAATCCATCGTTAGGCTGATGGTCCTCCTTGATCATGTGAGCAGCTGGTTTCGGCTGTCATCAGCCAACTGGTTGATCCACTGTGAGAGGGTGCTATTTATAAGACTGAGCTGAATACAGCATCTCAGACTGAGGAAGTCTTTCGGACGAAAGACAAAACGTTTCTACAATTTTTTTGCTTTGTTTTGTTTTGTTTTTTGAATGTCCAGAGGACCAGACTTAGCTTTTTTAGAGTCTCATGCACGAACCGTTCGTACGCACAGATTTGTTCTTAAACTGTGCGTACGAGTGATTTAGGATCATTTGTGGCATTCAACAATGTTTTCGTATCCTACGATTTTTTTCAGATACGAACAAAATTTACGAGTGGTCCGGACCTGTCGTATAATTTAGGAGCGTCAGTCTGCTGTCATCCAGACGGAATTTCTCCACTAATAACTTCATATTTCGTTATTTAGAAAATATTTTGGGTTTAAAAAAATCACGCACCATAATTATTCTTGACAATAGGTTATTCTGTTTGAATTAGAATTATAATTTTAAGTTTAATTTGTCTGGTGTGTCGCGCAGGCTTCAGTGAGTCGTGCGCTCCCCTTGGTCATCAAAGCCGCTCCTCATATTAATAATAATAATAATAATAATAATTAATTCAATTTATAACGCACTTTTCATTACTGAAAATCTCAAAGTGCTACACATATATTGAATGCTACACACATTCATAAACCGGTGGCGGCAGACTACCATGCAAGGTGCTTTCCAGTCCTACCGGGAGCAACTCAGGGTTAAGTGTCTTGCCCAAGGACACAACGACACATGGTGCGGGTCCCGGGAGTCGAACCGCCAACTTTCCGATCGGGAGACGACTGCCATTACCACTACACCACGGCCGCCCTATTAACACCCAGGGACATAAAATTCCCATACACCGCCGCAGAACAAGTACGGATTAAGACTGATCTTGTGCCAAGCACCATCGGAGCAATTGATTATTAAATCTGATTCGAAATATAACCTGCAGAATGTGGTTGCGCCCTGACCAGGAGGTGCGCGCATCATTTGTGCTGCAAAACATGTTGGCACGCATCTTGCAGCGTGGCATTTATTGTCCATCCATCTCCTGACCACCTCCTGTCCGTGCTGCGGCGAGACGTTTGTTTGAAGCCATTTTCAGATCAAACCATTTATTCTTGATTTCTGATACTGTACGACCCACGGGACACAAAACATATGCACTACAATATTAATATGATGTTAACTGTAGTTTCGAGACATTTTAAAATGCTTCTGTTCAAAAACACATCCGACACTTGCGGGGGGGTGGGGGGTAGCGGTGCGCCACGGCTCTTCTGAATAAGTGAAACTATAATGTAACACAGTACACTAAAATTAAAGATATTTGACCATCCGACACTTGCGGGGGGGGGGGGTAGCCACAGCGCGACTGAGAGCAGATCTCCGAACGCGTGAAGTTCCTCCTTTTACTTCTTGAGTTTGAATGAATGGACACTTCCTGCTGTCAGAAGGCAGGAAACGTGGCCTTATATGGTGTTTTGAGGGGTGGGAATTATGTAAATGACCTCTCCGCGTGCACGCGCAGCTGTTTAGAACAGGTGGGATTCATCAACTTTAAAGCTCCACTGACATCATCTTTTGACTTTTCAAAAAATGGCACAACATATATAAATATTAAGATTGACCCCTGACCGTTTTTGCTAAAATAATGTTAAAGCTGGGGTATGTAAGATTGTAATGTAGTCTGTAACTTTTCAAACAATATATATTTTAACATATTTCTTCACTCTGTCACTAGATTGATGTTAGAGAGGTAATCTCTGAAAAAAACTAAAAAAAAATATTGTCCCCTTGCTTCTCCAGGTGGTAAATAAGCATTTCTAAAAAGAAAAAGTGACCCGCCATTTTCCAGCCAATAAAAACAAAGTTTGTAACCAGCCAATAAAAACCGAGCTTGAATTCGAATCAGCCAATAAAAACAGAGCTTGAATTTGAATTTTAACAGACCACAAGGGGGCAGTGCCATATATGGCTCTGAGGGGGAGGGATCAGAATGCTTTGCTTGTTGAAATTTTTTCTAAGTGCTGATGTTCTACAGAAACTGCAGACTCCACCTTTAAATGAATGAAAATTCTCTCCCAAAACAGTTTAAAATTAGCGCCATTTTTTTAACACGATAAATAGGGATTTCGCCGTCGCAGGATGATGACGTCATGTAAAGGAATTTCCCTACTGCGCAGCTTGAAAACAATGGAGGAGCTACAAACTCGATCCGTCCAATTTAGCCATTTAAAAGTTAATATTTTAGCGGATTGTCTGCAGAGAAGCCAAAGTTATTTCCAGTAAACAGCAGGTTATAATTTTTTTCAGCTCCTGCTGGTTTTTGGAGACTTTTCACTTCATGAGGTGAGCTCAGCTGCTGTGTGGAGTTACATGCATGTGGACGAGGCAGAAGTAATTCTACAACATGTACATCGTCTCCAGCCTCCACAGCACTGAAATGGTAATATATTAGTTAATAGTTGTATAGTAGTTGTGCTATAGAAATAAAATTGACTNGTTAAAGCTGGGGTATGTAAGATTGTAATGTAGTCTGTAACTTTTCAAACAATATATATTTTAACATATTTCTTCACTCTGTCACTAGATTGATGTTAGAGAGGTAATCTCTGAAAAAAACTAAAAAAAAATATTGTCCCCTTGCTTCTCCAGGTGGTAAATAAGCATTTCTAAAAAGAAAAAGTGACCCGCCATTTTCCAGCCAATAAAAACAAAGTTTGTAACCAGCCAATAAAAACCGAGCTTGAATTCGAATCAGCCAATAAAAACAGAGCTTGAATTTGAATTTTAACAGACCACAAGGGGGCAGTGCCATATATGGCTCTGAGGGGGAGGGATCAGAATGCTTTGCTTGTTGAAATTTTTTCTAAGTGCTGATGTTCTACAGAAACTGCAGACTCCACCTTTAAATGAATGAAAATTCTCTCCCAAAACAGTTTAAAATTAGCGCCATTTTTTTAACACGATAAATAGGGATTTCGCCGTCGCAGGATGATGACGTCATGTAAAGGAATTTCCCTACTGCGCAGCTTGAAAACAATGGAGGAGCTACAAACTCGATCCGTCCAATTTAGCCATTTAAAAGTTAATATTTTAGCGGATTGTCTGCAGAGAAGCCAAAGTTATTTCCAGTAAACAGCAGGTTATAATTTTTTTCAGCTCCTGCTGGTTTTTGGAGACTTTTCACTTCATGAGGTGAGCTCAGCTGCTGTGTGGAGTTACATGCATGTGGACGAGGCAGAAGTAATTCTACAACATGTACATCGTCTCCAGCCTCCACAGCACTGAAATGGTAATATATTAGTTAATGTTCCTAATAATTATTCAACATTAATTAATAGTTTAAAAAATTAGTCCCTTTTAAAATATCTGTTAAATATATTATTCTTTTATTTTATTTTGTTTGTGTTTTCAGGTTTCCAGGTCTCCAGTCCATCACCTGAGGCTCTTCATGTTGAACCACTAGTACAACCCAGACTTTCACATCACAGCAGGTAAGATTGCATCAACGAAAAGAATACTACTCAACAATATTCTTTGATGTAAATCTGTTGATTTTCTGTGGTTCTGATGAGGGAAGTGACAAAGTGGATGCAGCATTCAGCCCATAATGGACCCAGATGTCCCCTGCGTCCAGACCTACAACACCTGGACATCCATGAGCGTTGTGGAGCGAGGATTCACAGAAATGTCTTCACCTGAAGAGTGGACCGAGGTGGAGAACAAACCTTGATATTGTTAAACAACAGATGGAGACGTCTTCAGGATCTGTAGAACATCAGGACTGCTGCAGAAAGCTACGTTTGTGCATCAAGACATTAAAATATGCAGAAATACTACAACTGGCCAGAGCATTGAGATGAAAATGAATCAATGAATTTAATATTTTTTTCTGAGTGTTCAAATGAACATGTTGTTTGAAAAAAGAAAAAAGGATAACAATGAACCAAGTGTTTCTGTAGTTATGTGTAAATAAAGTTACGGTAGTACACTATATTATCTGTTAGTGTTGAGTTATTCTTTGTGAGAATATTTGTGTTATTCTTTGTGAGAATATTTGTGTATCTGTTTTATTTTCATTCGTGCATCTACAACTCACAGCTCATACTTTAGTAAAAACAAAATTGGTGAATGTTGAAAGAAACATTTTATTAAAATAAAACCATCCCATATTATCAAATAAATGAAAACCTCTGGGGAAACATTAATATGAACAGATTATCAAAATAAATTGAGTTTAACACATATTAGCAAGTGTTGTTTGACTTCATCAGCTCTGTAAAAATGACTCCAACACCTCCTCGTCCACCCTCCTGTCCAGGTGTTGTAGGTCTGGACGCAGGGGACATCGGTCTAGTTTCTCCTCATCCTGCTGCTTGTACTTCTTCAGACTCCACCACCTCCTCGCTCCACAACGCTCATGGATGTCCAGGTGTTGTAGGTCTGGACGCAGGGGACATCTGGGTCCATTATGGGCTGAATGCTGCATCCACTTTGTCACTTCCCTCATCAGAACCACAGAAAATCAACAGATTTACATCAAAGAATATTGTTGAGTAGTATTCTTTTCGTTGATGCAATCTTACCTGCTGTGATGTGAAAGTCTGGGTTGTACTAGTGGTTCAACATGAAGAGCCTCAGGTGATGGACTGGAGACCTGGAAACCTGAAAACACAAACAAAATAAAATAAAAGAATAATATATTTAACAGATATTTTAAAAGGGACTAATTTTTTAAACTATTAATTAATGTTGAATAATTATTAGGAACATTAACTAATATATTACCATTTCAGTGCTGTGGAGGCTGGAGACGATGTACATGTTGTAGAATTACTTCTGCCTCGTCCACATGCATGTAACTCCACACAGCAGCTGAGCTCACCTCATGAAGTGAAAAGTCTCCAAAAACCAGCAGGAGCTGAAAAAAATTATAACCTGCTGTTTACTGGAAATAACTTTGGCTTCTCTGCAGACAATCCGCTAAAATATTAACTTTTAAATGGCTAAATTGGACGGATCGAGTTTGTAGCTCCTCCATTGTTTTCAAGCTGCGCAGTAGGGAAATTCCTTTTCATGACGTCATCATCCTGCGACGGCGAAATCCCTATTTATCGTGTTAAAAAAATGGCGCTAATTTTAAACTGTTTTGGGAGAGAATTTTCATTCATTTAACATTATTTTAGCAAAAACGGTCAGGGGTCAATCTTAATATTTATATATGTTGTGCCATTTTTTGAAAAGTCAAAAGATGATGTCAGTGGAGCTTTAAGCAGCCCGTTTACACGCTTTTCCTGTGGATAGAAGACTTTGTTGAATCTGACGTGGCATGTTCGTATGAACGCTTCGTACGAACAAAAGTAGGAGAAATTTAGGATAAAAATACGAACATTTTTGTGCATGAGGGCCATTGTCTATGTTTTCTTCAGACGCTACAACGTCATGGCTGCTGTTTCTGCATGTAATGCCTTAACAGACACCTCAGGCTGAGATATATGTGACCGCATTCTTCTTGCAGCTCTACCGCCCGTTGCTACAACCACCATGACAATTAAAGCTTGTGTACTTCAGTAGCTCCTCGGGAGCCATTTGGTCTAGTGTTGAAACTGGCTCATACCCATGCCATGAACACCTAGTAATAGCCATCCATAGTTATTGGAGTTCAGAGACATGCTCTGTAGAAAGACCCAGTCCCAGGTCTGCAGGAAGGCATGGAGTGAATGTTGTGCAGCTGCACCATCTGTTGGAGGTAGAGTCTGGTTTGATTACTCCTGCCACTTTCCATGTACCAAATTTCACCAGTGTAGGAGTCATAGTTTTTCATCCATAGCCACGTTCCCCACAGCTGACTGTCATTCAATCATCCACCTCTCCACACTGGCATCTAATCCTGATGACTTCTCTGCTGGATAGTTAAACCCCTGACAATCATTCATCTGCGCTGGAATATTATGATGACCTTGGGTAACTTAAGTGACAGTCAAAAAACATTCTCTTGTGAATTTTGTGGTAACCTTGAATTTTCTCGTGACTTCCAAGTCCTGCTCCAACGTGTCTCCCGAATCCTCCTGGCTCCTCATGACCTCACCCAGTTGTCATCCTGTTCCTGCAAAAACCAAACATCAGCCTGGACCAAACACTGAGCACCTTCAACCTGTCACTCTCTCCAATGTTACTCACCTTTCTGTATCACCTCTTCACCTACATTGGAATCCTAGGACCTTGTTTCTCCCCCCTCTCCATCACTATCTGCACCCAACCACAAGTAAGACAAATAACGTCAAACAAATTTCTATCATTGAATATTTTGTGAACTACCCATACTCATCTTTCCCCCTTCAAAGGACATTGTAAATAAGGATAAAGCTGATGATGATAAATAATTGATAAAGCTCCCCGGATGGGAAGCGAAACGTCTTCTGTTACAAATAAAGTCCAGTTGTTTCTGTATTGAATGCCTTTTTTTGACACATTGTAAATAACACCCTGCACCATGCACCAGATTTGTGACAAGTACTATGTGAAACAGAAAAACTATGATTATTATTATTTATCGATACAGTATTTTTACAATGATGACTATGACTATGATGATGCTGATGAAGATGAAGTGTATTATTATTATTATTATTATTATTACGATTATTTGTCGAAGTCATAGTAATATTAACATTATACCCTGTCAAATAGAGTTGTTTTCTCTTCCCTTTGCCTTGCGAGTTCATCAAAGCAAAACCATACTGGATCGGTCGAGGCCCGGGTTAACAACGACCGCCACCGGTGCTGTTGACAAACAGGGTGCCGATTGAAATTGTACTACTGTTAGTCGAAGACCCCGAGGACGGAAACGTGTCAGGAGACAGAGGGAGAGGAGGAAAGTGAAGAATGTAGGACTGAGGGTTGCAACTCTAAATGTGGGGACAATGACAGGCAAAGGTAGAGAGCTGGCTGACATGATGCAGAGAAGAAAGGTAGATGTTTTATGTGTCCAAGAGACCAAGTGGAAGGGCAGCAAGGCTCGCAGTATTGGAGCAGGGTTCAAACTGTTTTACCATGGTGTGGATAGAAAGAGAAATGGAGTAGGGGTGGTCCTGAAGGAGGAGTTGGCAAAGAATGTAGTAGAGGTGAAGAGAGTGTCAGATAGGGTGATGTGTCTGAAGGTAGAAGTAGAAGGTCTGATGCTAAACATCGTCAGTGGTTATGCTCCACAGGTTGGATGTGATGGGGAGGAGAAAGATACATTTTGGAAAGATTTGGATGAAGTGATAGAGAGTATTCCCAGGGAGGAAAGAGTGGTGATTGGAGCAGACCTGAATGGACATGTTGGTGAAGGAAACAGAGGATGAGGAAGTGATGGGTAGGTTTGGTGTCAAGGAAAGAAACCAGGAAGGACAGATGGTGGTGGATTTTGCCAAGAGAATGGAAATGGCTATAGTAAATACCTATTTCCAAAAGAGGGAGGAACATAGAGTGACCTATAAGAGTGGAGGAAGGAGTACACAGGTTGACTATCAACTAGCAACTCCAATCTGGAACAAGCAGAGGGTGGATGGATGAATGGATGGATGGATGGATGGATAGATGATGGATGGATGGATGGATGATGGATGGATGGATGGATGGATGGATGGATGGGGATGGATGGATGGACAGTCCAAGAAAACCCCAGGGCATTAATCAAAAACTGTTGTTTAGTTATTATTTTGTTTAGTTATTATTTTGTTTAGTTATTATTTTGTATGACATAGTGTATTCATTGTATTTTTCTGCTGCTGTTCACATTTAAACATTTGTCCTTGATTCCATTGTTTTATTTATCATTTAAATGTATTACTTTTTTTTTTTTTTTTTCAAACCAGCTTGTCCCGGTGTCATTTGTGCCAACTTCATGCACAAGACTGTTGTTGCAGTGTTTGTGTTTAGCTGATTCCTGTGGCAACATTTTGTGAGTTATATGGACGATGTCATTACAAGTCTTTGACCTTCTGTAACATGTTTTTATGTAAAAGAAGGGCCTTCTTCAGCTAATCATCATGTTTCCTCATGTTTGTATGTTTGTTTAATCAGCTCATATTAAAGGTTTTGTAGTGTGTGGTCTAAACTGTAAGTGAGAACTGTGATGTATGGCTCAAAATGACCTTCAAATTTTATTTATTTTTTTCATTTCAAAACATATGCAACAGTGGTCACCACTTCTGTGACGTTAGAAGAAAATGATATCCCAATAAATAACTACAAATTTTCAATTTGCTTCTTTAGAGAAAAAGTTTTAGTATGGTACAAACAGTTCACACTTATCAGTAGGAGTGGTACGTGTGCGTGCGTGCGTGCGTGCGTGCGTGCGTGCGTGCGTGTATGTGTGTGTGTGTGTGTGTGTGTGTGTGTGTGTGTGTGTGTGTGTGTGTGTGTGTGTGTGATTGAAACTGACAGCAGCCTCTGTAGTGCTGGTTGGCCTACAGATTAAACTGGCCTGTTTTAGACACTCTAATCTGGATTAAGTGCAGTGTGTCAGTGGGGACAAGGACCAGAGGCTCTGCCCCTTCAACTGTTCCCTCCCTTCCCCCAGTCCCTACTCGTCCCTCCTTCCATCCACCTGGCTGCCTGTGCTCGTCCAGGTTCCAGTCAGCCCCACAGGATGCTGATCTCATTCTGTGCTCAGTTTTACAAAACAAAAGGTTTGCTTGGATTGGTTTGAACATGTTTGTGTGCACCCAGTTTTAAGGGGTAGGACAGTCAGGGATTAAAGCAGCTCAGGCCTCTTGCCTACTTCCCCATTTGCTGTAAAGACAAGCTGCTGGGCCCAGAATGCTTTGCAGTCATCAAACTCAGTGTTTATGATCATGTTTCACATCTGAAAAAAGTCACAAAAATAGTTACAATGATTTATTAAAAGTTTTGATGTGGTAAAGACTGCAGTACAGTAATCTACAGTATGTGATTAAACATCTAAAGCAGTGGTGTCAAACTAATTTCCACCGAGGGCCACATCAGCATAACGGTTGGTTCTCAAAGGGCCAGGTGTAACTGTTAGACAGTATAAATGTAGCTAAAATACATGAAACTACTCCTTAATATTAAATACTGGGTAACTCTGAATTTTTTTACTTATTCAATTTACAAAAAAAAAAAAAAAATATATATATACATATATACATATATATATATATATACATATATATATATATA
>JBBPBX010003516.1:58695-71085 GCA_038048925.1 Garcialebias charrua
CTGGGAGAGAGTTGTGGAAGGAAGGCTTAGACAAGAGGTGACTATCTGTGAGCAGCAGTATGGTTTCATGCCAAGAAAGAGCACCACAGATGTGTTGTAAAAAATAAAATTAATTGTTGTCCACATATAGCAGCATCATGTCATGGAGGAAGGAGTATTGGTGCAAGCATATTCCTAAATAATAAATAAATAAATGTCACATTTTTGTCATCTGTGTATGTTTCCCATACAAGACGAAATTTGTCTCTGCATTTAACCCAACCACCACCAGGAGGTGCAGTGAGCAGCCATAGAAAGCGCCCGGGGAGCTGGGGAAATAGGTGTGCACTCATAGACACCCCAAGGTGTGTAATGGCAGGGGCCGGGGTTTGAACCTGTGTCCTTCGGGTCCCAAGTCGGCAGCCCTGCCTCTATAGGAAGACAACGCAGATCGGCCACAACTGAAAGAACTTCTGAACAGGTTGTATGGTTGGGTTGTTTTCCATTAAATGCACATTTAATGATCTCACATGACTCTGTGTTCATTGTACATCAATAATCATAAAGTGGATTTGGAATTTCAAGTACCTTTCTGTCATGTTTTTTCACTCCAACATTCGATCCAAAGAGAAACTAAAAACCAACTCGAGCGGAAAGTAAGGTGTAATCCGCAACAAATTGGAGGTTCCACTGAGATTGTTTCTACAAGGACGATAAAGGGGTGGAAGAGTGTCCAACATTCTGACAACAGACCGGTCTACACAACAATAAGAGGTAAGCAGATTGCCTGTTTCAACAAAAAATCTGAAATTGGACATTAATAGGCAAATTTTACTCAGTGTGTTTGGACTACAGGGTTAATACGTGTGAAAAAAGGAACGTTAAAATTAAAAGTAGAATTATAAGTTTCCAGCCAAGATCCAGATTCCAGAGTAAAACACGCAGTGGTCGCGCCCCCAGTGGTCTGACGGGATCATCTGGTTGAAGGGGGTGTGGGGTTTTAGAATAAATATTCGCCGTCACTCCTGTAACCCTAGACTGAGTTTACTGTCGTCTCGTTAGGTTTTGTGGCTAACTATAAAACAGTGTCAATTAAATCTACTTATAATTTGATTCATGATAAGTAGAAGTGGAATCTGGTGAGGTGGTGTATTGTATATTACCGTGCGTAAAATACGTTATAATACACTAGGAATAAAGGTATTGAAAAATCAAACCCACAAACAAATAAAATAAGTAAGAGATAATTTTAAAGTAAAGAACAAAATAAATGATAAAATAGTCTGATAAAGGAGTCAACACACACGTCCACATATTTTATTAAAATTCAAAAGGTCATTTTTCCCATTGTTGAAGGTTCTTTTCATAGTGTCAGAGTCTCGCGTGAATGAAATGCAAAAGTTGGCCTGTCCATTGTCTTTCATGTTTGATGTTTGTCTTTTGTCAAAAACTATAAGACCAACTACATGAATGAATTACAAGAAAAGAGTTCCTGTGTGAGATTCGCAGTAAAAGAATCCTGGTAATCTGGCTTGCCCCTGAGGAACGTTCAGATTGCTAAAGGACATTCCTTTCGGGGAATAACTGTGGTCTCACTGGTTGTTCCAGTATGTTTTGTTCGTGCTACGTTGGTAATAAAAAAGGGGGAATGTGTTTTGTGAAATTATGTTTCACTGTGCGAGTATAAGTTGTTCTTAATTGTTTGTGTCGACTCAAGAGTGTTTTGTGATTTTTTGTATTTTTCTGGCAACCAGGAGTAAAATAGGAAACATAGGGTTAACGTATAGAACAGTATGGATAACTCTTCACACCCATAAGAAGAACTGAATAGGGTTTTAAGAACTTGAATTAGACTTTTAAGTTATATAGGCATATAAAATGTGACATTATTATTATTAGTATTATATTTATAGGTCACAACAAAAATAATTTGAAAATAATATAACAAGAAAGAACCTTGAACAATCTCTGAGATGGAAACTGCCAGATAAAATTTTAGCCAACAATCTCTGAGATGGAAACTGCCAGATAAAATTTTAGTCAACAAACTTCACATTATATGGACCATATAGTTACTTACGGTACAGATAAAAAAATTAAAGATAAAAACTAGGACAAGCTATCTGAGGATTAAATAATCACTACTGTACTGACAGACATAGGTAGTAGATAATGCAGAAATGGTAAAACAAACATTGAGGCACTGAGGTTAGAACATAGTTTTATTTAGATAATTTAATATATGAACAAACGTAGTCTCCACCTCAGTAAAGTAGTTGGTGCTGGTTTCCTGAAACACAAAATAAACATTGCATTTAAACAGTTTACATTCTCCATTTTAACAGGATTAAATAACTTTCTACAGAGTGATTAGATTAGTGGTGCTGTTGCGCATCTAGGAATAAATGTGGGTGAAATGAAAAATAGAAATTCAGCTCTGAATGGGAAGGCCACAAGACGTGTATCGCCTTTAAATAATCCAAATTTAGTTTTTGTAAACGAACAGAGCAGTTAACAGCAAAGCTAATAACAGCCATTAGGTCCGACGTAGTTCACGAGACGTCGTCCTTATAATTTGTGTGTAGGCCATCAGGATGTAGAACTGAACGTATCATACTTGTATTTTCTCATATATAAGAAGCAGAGAAATTTGATTACCGATTTGGAAGACGTACTTTTGCTCCAATGAATGTAAACGTCTTGTGAATGTTGACCCGGGAGGAGGGAGACAAAAGACACAGTCGTTTCCTGTACAGCCTGAGTATAATGGAGACCCCTAATGGACGAAAAAAGGTACTGCAGACAGAAGCGTAATAATTTCTAGAGAAACCAAAAACAGGTCGGAGTCACTTTTAATTGTAATTTAATTTAGTCATCCAGTTGGGTTATTCGTTCTGAAACATTTAATAAAAGTAAAAGGATGCAGGTACAGATCTTAATAACTGTTTGGAGTCAGATGAATAAAAGAGAACAGGAGGGGCTGACAACCTCTCTCCCCTGAAACGTGTACAACACAAACATTTAATTAACTAGGCACACATAGGAGGTATTAACACGTAGCACAATGGAAGTTAAGTTTGATATTGGCTTGTGTGAATTATGGACATTAAAAGCAACAAGAGGACAGATTGGGGTTTGAAGAATAATAAAGAGGGAGTAACCCTCACAAACAGGTCCTGAATAAACACACCTTTATTTTAATCGATATTTTTCTATTGAGGACATAAAGTGAATCGCAATTTATAACAAATGGAGAATTGGACTTTAAAAAATCGACTAATAGTTCTATACCTGGAAAAACAGGCCAAAATGAACGAGCCCATATTTTGACTTTGAATAAATGAGCCACTGAGCTTAACAATTTCAGATTGACAACTTAGGAGGGCATTCCGCGGTGCCGTTTGGACATGAAAATTATAAACAATTCTCTACAATACACAAACAAATCTATAGAGAGGGCAGATTTTACAAGGCTCAAGGAATTGGCTAATTATCATAGACTGTATACTAGCAAGGTGGTCTTAGAAAACAGTACATTATATTTTCTGAAATAAAAGTGGACTACAATATTTTTTGGGTTTAGGGTAAATTGATTATTTCACTTTTAGGTAAACTAATGTTTTGGATCTGTTGTGCAGATCAGATTAAAAAGATGCCTCTGTCGAAGGATCCATAATAAAGCTTGTTAACAGAAAATTAATTTGATCCTGGTCGGTTAATGATTTTTAATTTTTTCTATTTTTTGAAATAGCCTCATTGGACAGTGTTGGTGGAACGGCAAGAGTGAGTCTTATGGATCCCACCTCATCCTTGCAGAACACATAATGGTAAAACATGCATTAAGATAGGCCTCTGTCAAAACACATGCAGCATCTGACTTTTGAATCTCAGCTACTGTGGTTATTGATCAGATCGGATCAGATTTAATATGAAGGTGTGTCCAGAACTGGCTCACTGTGACTTCACTAAGAACAACAACAACATGGCTGGACTCATATGCAAACCTGCTCAAAGAACTTCCGAGGGGCTTACGCAAAGAACGACTGAAAACAATAAAGGCACCAAAAGAAGGGCAGTGCACTGGACTGTCATCAAAGAACAAAAGACTGTCCACAAAAACTTTCAGCCAAGCAGAGACAAAGACTTTGTCAAAGAACTGTCAAAACATGGTCATCAAACACAAATGGCCAGAATATACGGTCCGGATTTGGGGGATCCTGACGAGAATCAGAACCCAGTGAACGTCTCACTGGGGTTGGAACAAGAGAAGGCTGAACACGTTCTCCAAACAGACAAGAGAACGTGTCCTGAAGTAACCCATACCAGCAGTCCAGCAAAGGCCGCACCCCATATTGATCTATGAGGATCTGTCAATGACCTTGGTATCAGGGATGAAAACTACAGTTGCTATGATACATTTTTAAATGAAACACGTATGCACATTTAGGGTCTGCCAGCGCAGGCCTCATGATTCTTAGTTTATACTGTACTTATGTGGGTCTGATGAGTTACTTTTTCTGGTTTCTGTAACTCTGTGATGAGACAGGGACAACGATCCCGGCACCTAACACTGAAATAAGATAACTTTTATAATTTTGTTTTTGCAGGATAAATATGTGTCTCCACAAACATTCATGCAATGTGTTGTGGAGCTGAAGAGAGGGCAGCAGTTGTCCTTGGCGGAGTGCATGTTAGGAATCTGATTTGTCACAAGGGATACACTTTGGTAAATGATTATAACTTTAAAGACAATGTGATGATATCGTAGATTACAGTTAGCTATATGGTTGTGAAAACCGAATTAGAGGTGGCAATAGGCTGGGGTTTAGGAAACATTTTTTCTGGGATCCTGATACTAGTGCTCAGGTTAAAGGATGGTAAATTTAGACACAATTTCCAATTTAACAACCAAATAACTTTGGCGTGCAGACTACAGAATTGAAACAAGGTAAGAGTTTTGTTTCATAAGGGAGAGAGGTTGACAGATATTCCTAAAAATAGAGAGGCTTAAATTGGTCCATAAAAATAACTAGGTTGTAAATGATTCCCAATAATGACTAGGTTGGAAAATGTTCCTAGAAATAACTAATGAACTAATAGAGGGTAAATACATTTTACTATATAAAGCATAATAAGGAGAACTGATTAATTGGCGTTAGAAACAAAATTCACTTGCGTCGATATTGAGCGCTACGTCAGTCTTGAACGTTTATTTTCTTTAATCATGTCATGGAGGAAGAAGTATTGATGCAAGCATGTTCCTAAATAGGAAGACAACTTAGGAAAGGGTTAGTTCATTATTTATACAGAGGTTTTAGATTTGGAATGAACGAAATTGTTACTTATACAGCATGAGGCGTCTTAAAGGTTTATATGAGCAATTAACAACAATGTTTTTTTCCTCTGTGAACTATGTGTTAAGCAGATCTCTAAGATGGGGGATGCCCCTTGTAAATGCTTCCTGGCCTGCAGGCTCAAACCACTCAAACCTGAAGTGGAACTGATCAGAGGATTTTTTAGAAATATGGTGGTTCTGTAGATTTATACACAATTGACTTGACTGGACTACAGGTGACTTATTGACTCAGGAATAAGGTGTATAGAACTACAGGTGTACAATGTTTTGTGAATTCTGTATTTCCATTGCATGCTATGTTACTTTTATGTGTAATTTCTGCTATAAGCTGAGTGAAAAGGTACAGTATTTTTGTAAGTATGAACCATCTCAAACTACTCATAATTAACCCTGATTATTGCTCGGTGGTCTGTGGTTGCGTCAGGAAGGGCATCCGGCGTAAAAAACGGCCAAATCTTCGTGCGACCAGTTCGCTGTGGCGACCCCTAACGCAGGGAAAAAAGCCGAAAGAAGAAAAAAAAAAAAAAAAAAAATTAATCTTAGTCTTACCTTTTAAGAACTTGGAGTTGATTTAAGGGTCAACTATTTGCCGCTATATTTTAACTAGGGTTGGGCATCGTTTGAATTTGAGCGATTCCGGTTCCGATTCTGATTCTTCGCTTCGATTCCGATTCTTTTCGATTCTCGATTCCGATTCTTTTTGTAGGCGGGGTTAAAAAAAAAACCATGTCAATTCAATTCAGTTTATTTATACTGTATAGCTCCAAGTCACAACAGAAGTTGTATCAGGGCACTGAACAGAAACAATCAAATATAAAAATAATAAGTTAACAGAAACTTTAAAATAAAAATAATAAGTTAACAGAAACTTTAGTATAAAAATAATGGTAACACTATTTATCTGAGGAGACTGCTTTGAGTTTAACTCCATGTTATAAAAGAGCTACAGTACTGTAGTTAGCCAGAGTTCTTTCAGGATGAAATAATTTGAACTTCTGTTTGAATTTAATGCTATGAACTTTTTTCTTTTTGTTAAATTTACTATGAATTTCTCACAGGGCAGATTAGAGCCAACATGGAGGACTCACCAACATATACTGTATTATTATTATTATTATACATATAATATTGTCCAGTGTCTGATGCTGCAGTCATGTTACTGAGCTCCCACTGATGGGCTAACCTGGTTCCACCACCAGCAGCAGGATCCTCAGACAGAACGGCTGGTGGAATGTCCTGGTATCTGCAGCCCTCTCTCCATCTTCATGGACATGGAGCTGTGACATTACGTTGTGCCTCTTGCTCAGCAAAACGCTCCTCCAGTGGAGACTTTCTGGACAGACTGCAGGGAGGTTCCTAAACAAACAACAGGTTTATCAGTATTATCAGTAAAAAGAGATTATTAAATCATTTTTAAGACTGAGAATGTATACAATTATTAGCTCTGTTGTTATTGCCTAACTAACCTATTCAATAATTCTTCAAACTGTGACATTCACTCATAATGGAAGAACATAAACAGAAATTATATAATAATGAAAAATAGAGACATTAAAACATTTTAAAAGACACAGATAACTTTAAATGGATTAAGAATGTTAATGTTGGATTTGCTTAACTATAGAAACGTTTCTACAGTTTTATTTTGCTTTGTTTTGTTTTGTTTTTTGAATGTCCAGAGGACCAGACTTAGCTTTTTTGGATAGTAGTAATGTGTCTCCAGTGAAAGTAGTAACTTTCACTGGAGCGGTTTGCAGCCGAGTGTGATGCGGCCGGGATGAGGATCAGTTCCTCCAAATCCGAGGCCATGGTCTTGAGCCGGAAAAGGGTAGCATGCCCTCTCCGGGTCGGGGAGGAGGTCCTGCCCCAAGTGGAGGAGTTTAAGTATCTCGGGATCTTGTTCACGAATGAGGGAAAACTGGAGCGTGAGATCGATAGGCGGATAGGTGCAGCGTCCGCAGTGAAGCGGGCGCTGTACCGGTCTGTCGTGGTGAAGAGAGAGCTGAGTCAAAAGGCAAAGCTCTCAATTTACCGATCGATCTACGTTCCCACCCTCATCTATGGTCATGAGCTTTGGGTTATGACCGAAAGAACAAGATCTCGGATACAAGCGGCTGAAATGAGTTTTCTCCGCAGGGTGGCTGGACTCTCCCTTAGAGATAGGGTGAGAAGCTCAGTCATCCGGGAGGGACTCGGAGTAGAGCCGCTGCTTCTCCACATCGAGAGGAGCCAGTTGAGGTGGCTCGGGCATCTGGTTAGGATGCCTCCTGGACGCCTCCCTGGTGAGGTGTTCCGGGCATGTCCCACCGGGAGGAGACCCAGAGGAAGACCCAGGACGCGCTGGAGGGACTATGTTTCTCGGCTGGCCTGGGAACGCCTTGGGATTCCCCCGGAGGAGCTGCTCCAAGTGGCTGGGGAGAGGGAAGTCTGGGCCTCCCTACTTAGGCTGCTACCCCCGCGACCCGACCCCGGATAAGCGGAAGAAGATGGATGGATGGATGGATGGATGGGTAATGTGTCTAAGTGCAATGTAAGTGCAATTCATGGCAGGAGTTGAATCCACATCTGAAAAGGGATGCAACCTTTTCACAACATATGCTGTAACTGTTCTGTGTCACTCTTCATTCAGTTAAACTGACGTTTTTACCTTGGACGCTGGTGAACACTGTGAAGCCATTTCAGGTCGTTTGTCTAAGAAGAAAAAAATACGAGCTAACGTTAGCATCGTGTTTGTATTTGAGCTGACTTACCACTTTAAGCGGAGTATAACTTGTTAGCTGCCTTAATGTTGGTATGAGACGTAGTTTATAGTTTATTTATTTACCTGATGGAGTCGAAGAGGTAACGATTAGCGAAAAGTCCGGCGGAGCGTTTTGCAGACGGACCACTCCGCACTTCCGGTAGGATACGAAGCGAAAATAATCCTGTGGAGCGCGTCAAACGGGACACTATTTTACTTCTCTCCTTTGCATGATAGAAAATTATTGCATGTGCTGCACTGACCTGACTGGTCATTTTATTAATTAGTACGCTTTCAATCGTGGATCCACACTTCCGGTGGATTCTTCTTCGTTGGTTTTCGGCGGCAAATTCTTCTTCGGTGTTGGCGGCTACTTCCGGTCGGCTAACTAGCATCGAAAATAGGAATCGCAAATTAATATTTTGATCGATTCCGGGAAAACCGGACAGTTAGTCCCGGTTCCGAACGATTCTCGATTCTCGATGCCCAACCCTAATTTTAACTTATATTCACATTCAACATTTTTCCTACTTTCATAAGGTTAGAGGTCAAGTTCAGAACACATCAACACATAGTTCTACTTACAGCCAGGTCTAATTTTTAAGGGAGTGGGGTACATTCTTCACTTTCAGGTCTGCCGATTGCTCTAATGACTATAAGAACTTCTGTGAATAATGGAACTGGATTCTCTCCTTATAAGTTAACCACAGGTCGACCATTCCCTGGGCCACACTCAGGCTCCCTACCAGCCGAGAAGGACCATAAGTTGGATCATAAAATATACTTTAATGAGTTAAAAGCTTTGGTGTCTAACTTTACTCAGCAGGTTCACGAGAAACAGGGTCCACCAGAAGACCCTTCATTGCCCACGGCCGAGTGGGTATTGCTGAGGGTCATTAACAAGTGACAGAGAGAACCTCACATGCAGTCAGGCTGAGAGGAAAGGGGGAGATCTCGTACCATTGGTGTCAGTGTGCACTTGCCCGGGAACCAGGCAGGAACTAGGAGACCAGGCTGAACATCAAGACCTCGTAAATTGAACTTTTACACCCTGATAGACCCAAAACAGCCGAGTTTAGTTGCGTGCCGGCTCTGAAGGACTTTGTTAAATTGGGCCACTCGGTGTTGGAACAGCCACATATAGTACAGACACCTAGAGAGATAAAAACACTACATATTAGAGTCTCACGCAACACGAAGAAAACTTGGGGACATAGGAGGATTCAATATCCCCAAGCAATGCCAGGGGTCTGCCCTGAGTAGCTGTTCCAGGGGTCTGCCCTGAGAAGCTGTTCCAGGGAAATGCACCTGTGTACGTGTGGCGCATTTCAAATGTTGATTAATTGATGTTTTGTTTCCTACTTTTATGCTCATTCTTTCTATTTTTTGCTCTGTTTTGTAAGGGGACGACTACGTTGCTGTCGGAGGAGGAACCAGGTCTAGACTTCAGTGGAATCAAATTAGTATTTGCACGCTTACACACTTGCTTGAAATTATATTTTACACACAAATTTGAATTTTATCCTTTAATATTTTGATCTTTGACTTTATTATTACTTATCACCATACTCCAAGATTTATTAGCTTGAATTTATCACCTCTCAGAATAAGCCAGGGAAAGATGTGGACCTCAGGAATTGAGGTCCAAAGGGGGATTGTTGTAAAAATAAAATTAATTGTTGTCCACATATAGCAGCGTATTTGATCAACTCATGTATCAGCTGCCATTGTCTGTTTCACTGAAAGTGCGTGTGTTCATTTCCGGTATAACCAGAAGAGTGCTAGCCTGACACAAACACATAACTCAGGGAGATGTTAAAGAAGATTCTGGAAGCCCAGAGCATGCACAAAGAATACCTTAGGGAGTGGTGAAGAACCTTTTAGAAGATAAGATCAGAACAGGTTATACCCAAAACTGGGAGCTGCCCTAGTAAGAATATAAAAAGACCAGATACTTCGTCCTTCGGACAAGACAACGCAGATCGACCACAACAGAGAGAACTTCTGAACAGGTTGTATGGTTGGGTTGTTTTCCATTAAATGCGCATTTAATGATCTCACATGACTCCGTGTTCATTGTACTTTAATCAATAATCATAATTAAAGTGGGTTTGGAATTTCAAGTACCTTTCTGTCATGTTTTTTCACTCCAGCATTCGATCCAAAGAGAAACTAAAAACCAACTCGAGCGGAAAGTAAGGTGTAATCTGCAACAGATGCCATCTTTGCTTTGAGGATGTTGATCGAAAAGTACAGAGAGGGTCAGAAAGAACTCCATTGTGTGTTTGTGGATTTGGAAAAAGCACATGACAGGGTGCCAAGAGAGGAGGTGTGGTATTGCATGAGGAAATCTGGAGTGGCAGAAAAGTATGTTAGACTGGTACAGGACATGTATGAAGACAGCAGGACAGTGGTGAGATGTGCTGTAGGAGTGACAGATAGCTTCAAGGTGGAGGTGGGATTGCATCAAGGATCGGCTCTGAGCCCCTTCTTGTTTGCTCTGGTGATGGACCGACTAACAGATGAGGTCAGGCAGGAATCCCCATGGACTATGATGTTTGCAGATGACATTGTGATCTGTGGTGAGAACAGGGAACAGGTGGAAGAGAACTTGGAGAGGTGGAGGTATTCACTTGAAAGAAGAGGAATGAAAGTCAGCCGTAGTAAGACAGAGTACATGTGTGTGAATGAGAGGGAGGCCAGTGGAACAGTGAGGCTACAAGGAGCAGAGGTCACAAAGGTGCAGGACTTCAAGTACTTGGGGTCCACTGTCCAGGAAAATGGGGAATGTGGTAAAGAGGTGAAAAAGAGAGTCCAGGCAGGATGGAGCAGATGGAGAAAAGTTTCAGGAGTGATTTGTGACAAAAAGGTGTCAGCAAAGGTCAAAGGAAAAGTTTACAAGACAGTGGTGAGACCAGCTATGTTGTATGGTCTGGAGACAGTGGCATTGACAAAAAGACAGGAGAAAGAACTGGAAGTGGCAGAAATGAAGATGCTGAGGTTCTCCTTAGGAGTGACAAGGATGGATAAGATCAGGAATGAGATCATCAGAGGTACAGCACATGTTGAACAACTGGGAGATAAAGTTAGGGAGGCCAGACTGAGATGGTTTGGACATGTCCAGAGGAGGGACAGTGGGTATATTGGTAGAAGGATGTTAGAAATGCAGCTGCCAGGAAAAAGACAAAGAGGGAGACCAAAGAGGAGATATATGGATGCAGTAAGAGAGGACATGAAGGTAGTTGGAGTGAGGACAGAGGATGCAGAGGACAGAGTGAGATGGAGGAGGATGACTCGCTGTGGCGACCCCTGAAAAGGGAAAAGCCGAAAGGGATTTCAAACGGTGTTCAATGATCAGACGTGTCTTAAAAATGATAAAGATTTATTGATAGACACAGGTTAAAACAGAATAATCAGAGTTTAACAAGAAATAGAACAATTCTTTGTGCACAGAGAGTTGCTGAGCATATTAGACCTGTCTGCGCCAAAGGTCCTCCAAGAATGCTGAATCTCCTCAGTTGGAATGTGATCTTATCGCTTCTTCTAGGTGTTTGATTGGCCGCTCTACTGACAAGGCATGGTTGCCAGGACAACGGTTATGAGCGGCCCCAAGGTCTCTTACTGCTCTGCTTAAGATTCTTTACATTATTGTGTGTGTGACTTCTCTTTGTCTTTATTAAGACATAAAGAGTTTAATGTATTATGTGTATGTTTATATATGTCTATACTATGGACTTTATGTGTAGATGCACTAGTTGGTCTGTATTAGAATGTCACTATGTGTGTGCTTTATATTTTAGTGATGTTCTGTAGACTTGTGTGACTCAGTTTGATTTCGGCCCTTCCCCCAGGAACGTATACCAGAAGCAGAGCTGTTTGGGACAGAAATCCCTGTTAGGCCTAAACTGTGTTGTTGAAAAACACTAGTTCTACTTGTGTGAAATAACAGTTTCTAAGCTACTATAAGGCACAGTAAACATGTTTGCATAAACATTTGTGAATACATTGATAATACCTTGATTACAGAACACTTGTGTATTAGTTTCAATCAGAATATCGTATTAAAAGGTATATATTTCTTCACACCTACTCTTGACCTATTAAAAATAGGTCAACATAACCTGCACAACCTCATCCGGAACCCCCAAAGAGGACCCCAACCCAACACCAAGTCACAAAATAACACATAACAAAATCAAACTAATACCTAAAAACCAAAGGTGGGCACCGCTAATTAAAAAATTAGTTCCACAATTTCTAAAACGCTTATTAATTTTTTTAGGTCCACAATTTCAAAAGCACAAATGTCTTATGA
>JBBPBX010003516.1:71144-82018 GCA_038048925.1 Garcialebias charrua
ATATAAACATATAAAAATCAAAACCTCTAACAGCTCCCAAGACCTCCATCCAACTCCAAAAACAATCACCAAACCAAACTGTAAAAAATAAAACACAACCTAATACTACAATGCCCTAAACTACAAAGAAATAGAATAAATGTAACTTCCCCTCCATTCCACCTCCAAACACCACCTCGCCTCTACAGGTATCTGGTTTCAGCCAGGAGCAGGTGATCACGTCCGTCCGACAACGAACCGCGCCTGGCCTGCACCATGGGGAACACAGTCCCATGATCATCCACCCCTCTAGAAGCAATCATCCTCGAGACCATTGCCCGCGCACAAGGTGCCACACACCCCATAAACACGCAAAATAAAACCAGAATAGCCAGCGGAATTGCCAAAAGCTTGAACAGCACTTGAGTCCACGACCCACTAGTGAACCAAGACATCACATCCCATTGTCCAGCAGGTGCATCTGCCGCCTTCGCCTTCTGAAGTTCCTTCAGCTGTGTCAGGGCCGTGGTCACTCTCGCTTGCAGGTCTAAACCTGTTTCATCAGGTATGTAAGTACAGCAGGTGTCTTCACCTACAACCTCACATACTCCATTCCCAGACGTAGCAAACAAATCCAAAGCCAATGTACGATGGAATGATACTATCCTCTGGGCCCTCAGCTCCTCAGAGGTGCTCTCTAATGCCCGAACCGCCTCGTAAATGAACATCCCAAAGTGGTAATGTAAGACTTCCACACGCAACATATAAGTCCCCACATCTGCTCCCGGAAAGAAGCAACACCTCCACTCTACCGGAACCTCTGAACCCCACGTCGACTCAAGCTGTGCCACACCAGATGTCCACCTCTGTCCCCCATACTGAGAACCATTAGTCAAAGATGCCATAAATGAGCCGTCAGTAACCGTCACCGGTGCACAAAGTCCAGTCCAGTTGGTAGGCAAGGTCAGAAGCACCTCAGGTCCACATAGCCAGACTAGATCCTCAACAGGATACGTACCATTACTGCCGGGTACACCTGTGAACTGTACCCCTGGGTGGAACACCGCTCGGTACCTCTCAGTGGGCAGTGACCCTACCACCACCTGATAAGAGTCTTGATGATGAATGCGGTGCACACAGACAGGGAACTGTCCACAAGATGTCCAATCAGCAAACTGACCCAACACCACCGGCTGCGACAAAGTATTCAATTCGCACCTCTTAGGCTCACATTGCAGGTGTTCTCTAACGAACCCTCTGGAGCTGATCTGGAGCACACAGAATGACACCTCCCGCTCTAATGCCCCCACCTCTAGGGTAGGTGCTGAGATAGGAAGCTTGGCGCAGATGTAACACGCAGAGTCCTGACTCTCTCTGGCTAAAAAGTGTGCATACCTGTACCAGCTGTTCATCCGAAAGCTAGAAGACAAATTCAAGGCTAGATGATCACTATCCTGCACTTGAGACCACGCTCCAAGCTTGGATACGTCTCTCCTGTCCCTCGGATGGGTGATAGGACGACACCTAGGGCGACCTGGTATAACACAGTTAAATTCCAACACCAGAATGATGGAAACCAAAATCAATGACACCACACCCCCTAACATAAAAAGCCTGTTATGTCCATCAGTCATGCTGAACCTAATCAGAAACCTTTCACAGTGTCTAACTGTGAACCCTGAAATGTGATGAAATACAACAAAAACACAAATTAACCCCCTCTCAGTTAAATCGGTAGAACCTGAAAGAGTGAATGCATATAAACAAACAGTGTTGAAAGTCCGAACACTCAATGCATGCAAATATTACAAAATCTTCTTTTCTCCTCTTTTTTTTTTTTACACAGGAATCACGGGATCATCACCTGCAAGGCAAAATCAGTCTTAAAATGAACATAACACCCTTCTACTGCTTTTTAAAAGCAGAGTGAAACCTTACACCTTGAAAATGAGTAAAACTCCCAAAATTTTATTGTTCAAGCTTGAAGATTGTAAAATGTGAATCAAATATTACCCCATCCACCGTAACGGTAGAACCTGAAAGTGAAAACTTAGGTCTGGCTGTAAGTAAAATTATGTGTTGATGTGGTTTGAACTTGACCTCTAGCCTTAGGAAAATAGTAAAAATGTTGAATGTGAATACAAGTTAAACTATAGCAGCAAATAGTTGACAGCTAAATCAACTCTAAGATAAGATTATTAATGTAAAGTATAAACTGTAACACTAACTCAAAAACTCAAAGGTCAAGTCTAAAATCTAATTTTAAATGTATGATCCTTTAAATGTGAGATTTAAAGTTTAAAATTGAACTGATCTACCCCAAATACTGATGCTTTTAAGAATTCAAGCAAGTAGAAACACATTTAAAATTTAAACCCCTATTAATCCTTCTGATTTTAAGGAAACACCCTGAAATTTGTTCTTCTCAGATCTTGCTGAGCGATGCACTCTTCAGAGGCAGTGTGGACGTCGATACGCCACCACCCTCTTTTGGGCTGCAGATTGCTGAAGATAATAATAAAACCAGCTGGGATTAGTTCAATTCCCCGATCCTCTGGCAAGCAAAACTACACCAACCCAAAAGATGGATGCTCCTCTTCGGCTCCTCTTGCTGTTATTCTGCTTTTGAAGCTGCAGAAGTGCAGCTGCCCCTTTCCTCACAGGGCAACAAAGCAGAGAGATACATGCAGCCAGGGGGAACTTAATTCCCTACCGTTCTGGTCTGCCCACAGAAGTAAGCACAAAGATGCTTTTCAGCCCACAGCAAGAGCAAAGACGCTTTTCAGGGTGCTTTCCACACGTATAAGAACACCTCCTCCGGGACAGATGACTTCCACGCATGAGGAAGTGAACCGTTGAAGCAACAGAAGCCCACACCTTCCTCGATCGCAGTTTTCAGGAATGAAGATGCAGGAAGGCTCACCCACAGCACGTGTGGACCACTCACTCCAGGTGCAAAACCAGAGCTGTTAGCTTTGCAGCTCCGTCGACCCGATTTAATGACCTGCGATGCTCTTCTGCAGGTGCGTACAGGTTGAGATGAAACCAAGTTGAGCTTTTGACTCTTATGCCCCTTTTCCACCGGTCGGCACGGGTCGGATGTTACGTCATATGTGCGTCGCAGAGACCCCCTTTACGCCTTCCCCACCGGATATTCCGTGCTGCTCCGCGCCAGATTTCCTGAGATTTTTGGTGTGGTTTCAGAGGGGTACCAACGTGTGCTCACCCGCTCCGGAAGGAGGAAGGAGGAGACGAGAGCTGTTTTCACGGAAGCGAGGGAAGCGATCACGGCAGGACTTTACATGAATAACACGGTAAAAACAATTATTTGTTTTTAAAATTATAGCAAAGATGGGTCTTCAGCTGAACGTGTCCTTAATAAAATCACGTACTGCTCAAAACTGCAGGAATTTAAAAAGTAGGATCGCCACGAGCAACGCGCGCGGGCGGCTTTATGTCTTTAAAATGTAGCTCAATGAACAGATATAAAAATATATTTCATAGCTGACTTTATAGTACGAGGGCTCCTGAGCTCAACCACGCTTTAATATTGTCACGTAGTGGTCAAATCTGCTGCATTTAAAGTAGGTTCGCTTTGACTTCTTCCAAACCTGTGCGTGCACTACGAAAATAAATTATAAAAATTTGAATAATAATTCAAATAACTCAAACGGGTTACAGTCAGTACATGAACATGTTGTGATTTTTATGAGTTAGTTTGAAAAATATCTGCCATGTGGTTTTTGAGGTATTAGCTGATATGTGTTACAAAGTACAAGGGAGAAAAAGATAGGAGCTGCTTGACACATTTATGTCTATAAAACATTGAATATTTATTCAAATAACTCAAACAGGTTATAGTTAGTACATGAACATGTTGTGATTACAATGAGTTAGTTTGAAAAATATCTGCCATGTGTTTTTTGATATAATTGATGATATGTGTTACAAAGTACAAGGGAGAAAAAGATACGAGCTAGCTTGACACATTTATGTCTATAAAACATTGAATATTTATTCAAATAACTCAAACAGGTTATAGTTAAATAATAATAATAATAATGAATTCCATTTATAATGCACTTTTCATTAATAAAAATCTCAAAGTGCTACAAAGTGTAATAAAGCAAAGATCAAAATAAAACAAGTGATAAAATCAAATAAAATCAATAATAATATCGACTAAGATCAAAGATAAAATCATGTGGATGCAGATTAGGCTTGCTTAAAAAATAAATAAAATAAAACAAGTGATAAAATCAAGTAAAATCAATAATGATATCAGCTAAGATCAAAGATAAAATCATGTGGAGGCAGAATAGGCTTGCTTAAAAAGAAAGGTCTTTATGCTGCTTTTAAAGTCAACCAGTGACTGTGGAGCTCTCAGGTCATCAGGGAGGGAGTTCCACAGGCGGGGGGCAGCCACACAGAATGCTCGGTCTCCCATAAGTTAGTACATGAACATGTTGTGATTACATTATTAGTTAAAAAAAAAAAAAGTTTCTGGACTAATTAACCACATTTTTCTTTTACAGTCACCAGAAGAAAATCACCAGAATTCAACAACCTGTGTCATCTTCTGGAGGAAGCTGTGAGACACCAGATGGAAATTCGTTACTTATGTTTGTCACTTCAAACTTTTCCTATTAAACGTTATATTTTCTTAAGTGGTGTTCTGGAACATTCAATTTCCTAAACTTATTTTACAATGTGAAGTGTGTATAGTGTTTAAATCCATACTGGAAGTTAAGAGAACTTTCCATTTGCATTTGACCTTTAAAGAATCATAAGATAAAGATTATTAGAATCTGCTCAACTGTTATTACGTTATAAATTATTTGGTTCTAGGATGAAGTCATACAAAAAAAGTCAAAAATTAAAAGTGGCCAAAGTCCTTTGGACAGTTTAAAGTTAAAGAATTCACAGACCATCCATCTACCCATCTACCATCCACACCCCAGCAGCAACTTTACCAGGGAAACTCTGGCAGTTTCAAAGATCACAGTGTGATGTTTTAAATC
Source organism: Garcialebias charrua (assembly GCA_038048925.1). Taxonomy (NCBI): domain Eukaryota; kingdom Metazoa; phylum Chordata; class Actinopteri; order Cyprinodontiformes; family Rivulidae; genus Garcialebias; species Garcialebias charrua. Next base: position 76,145 of record JBBPBX010003516.1, read on the forward strand.
AACTTTATTTATAAAGCACATTTTAAAAACCACAGGGTCAACCAAAGTGCTGTACAATAACATAAAAGACAAGTTAATTAAAAACTATAAAAAGCATACAAAAATAAATACATATACCAGTCTTACTGCAGGTGTGTTAACATGCCATAAAAGATAAGATCACGTGTTAAAAGCCAAGGAATAAATGTGTGTTTTTAAATAAGATTTAAAAAGTTTTGAGGACTGTCAGCAGCAACTGCTCAGCTGATCTGAGATCGGGGAGGGCAGGAAGGTTGAAGCAGCTCAGATAAATATGGTTTTGCAACTTTATCAAGCACCTTGTGCATAACTAAATAATAAAATATGTTTTTAATACATCTTTATTGTAAAAATACTAAATTGGAAAATACATGGGTTTAAAGAAGGCAACAAGGTAGGATTATGAATTGGGTTTAAAGATTACAGCTCATGAGGTACTCATTATAGCATGACATCTCTTTCACAACATTCTGTCAAAGCCTTTATTGTGTTCTTCTTCTAGTGGTGGCTACTAGTAAATAGCTTGAGGGAACACTACTGCCACCATGTGGTAAGACGAGTAGGATTCTGGACCCCGCCCACAGAAGGGGTACAAAAAAGCTGTGGAAACAGAATATAGATGTGACCCGACCCGAACTGAGCCGATCTGAGCCGATCCAACCCGAGCCGAGCCGAGCGGTGGAAAAGAGGCATTAGGCGCACCGCGTATGTGGTACGCTCAACAACTTGCACTGGCCTGTCCACTCTAGCTCAGGTCACTCTCTCTTGGAGACCCTGAGAAACATCCAAGGTGTCAGTGGACCTTCAGGCCTCACGTCCTCAGGAGTGATGGAATCAGGGATCTGTAGATGGAAGCTGGACAAAAAACCTATTAGCATTTCAATGTGCATTGCATGTGACATTTTAACAATTTCTTCCGAGGGCCATTCAATGTTTAGCTGTGGCCCTGGAAATGACCTTCCAGTAGTTAACTCATAAGGGGTGAAACCGGTACCCCCACTCACAGAAGCTCCCACAGCCATAAGGGCTATTTGTTAGAGCTTCAAGCCAATTAATTTTAGTCTGTGCACAGATTTTTAGCCAATTCACTTTCAGTTGTCTGTGTAACCGTTAGGCTTTTCTTTGTATCTGGGGTAATAGATCAAACCAAAAGCATGCTTGAGACCTAAAGTCTTTTCAACCTTCTGCAGATCTGCAATTTTTAAATAGTACTGTTATCTGATCTGATTTTAGCAGGAAAACTGTGACTAAGAATGTAATGGTTGATTCAACATTTAATCACAGTTTTGCTGTTTTCTCTTTTAGCAGGCTAGGCCTCCAGCCAGCCAGTAAATGTAACCCACAAACCCGTAAATATTTGAAACCCTTTACCGGTCCGATCATGTCGGTGTAATCAATTAATATCTCATGACCCGGTGTCATCTTGGTCCGAAATTTTCCTTGTTCGCGTGCCTCCTCATCAGTTTACAGTTATAGAATGAACACACGGTGCATTCTTTCACAAACGATCTGATCAGAGAATTCAAATGTGTGTGCCACCAGCTGACGACATTCCTCCTCATCTGGCGTGCACCCACCTGCGCAAGTCTGTGTGCCTCCTCAAAATTTTCTTCTTAGGCTTAGTGGAAGGACTCATCTTCCAACTTCAGGATGAATCCACAGTCCATATTTTTGCACTTCAGCTCCATGGTCCAGTCTCACTGTTTCTCTTCAGTAGCCGCCCCTGTCTTCTGGGGTTATGACCACAATTTGATTCCAATTGATGCGTCCCGATGCTCCTTTTGTTGTTAAATCAGCTAGACAGTTTCCTCTTGCTGTTTTAGGAATTATCTGTTTCATGACCTTTACATTTTACACTTGCTACTTCTGTTGGTCACCTTAAGGCTGTTACAAGTTCTCATGTCTGCCTCCTGTATGTTTCCCTTTGCTGTCAAAAAACCACTTCTCCTCCACTGAGCGAGTTCCACGTGTGCTGCACCCAAGCCTATGCAGAGCTTTGACCTCTGCCCTCTGTGCTGACTGAGCCCCCTTCAGCTCCTCACACACTAGCGCGTCAAATCCCTGACTACAAAACCAGCACTGAGCTGACCATCCTGTTCACTGAAACCACTTCCATCACAAAACACCACCATCCTGTAATTGCGCATCCTCCAGGTCTGCTCTCACCTGTCATCAACTAGCCTGGTTAAAACCAGACCAGTCATCAACCTATGCTCTCCTCATTTTTGAAACAATATTCCGACCCCTGTCCTACTACTCAGAAGAGAAGCTCGAGTGTCTAATTTCCAATTCTCCTGCTTCCCTAATTTATTGATCCTGACTGAACTGAGTAATGGTTAAAGTTATGAAGCTTAGCTTTAATCTGGAATTTCAACTCCTAAGGCCTCGTGTATTACACCTTCACCTTGCAATTTTCCTAAACGTGTACTTTTATACCAATGTCCATCCGTTGTATCAAGCCAGACTCACAGAAATGCATTCTCTCAAGAAAAAATGCCATCAGATAATTAACTTTTTAAAACCTACTACGAATATTTGTAGCAACACCAGTCTACCCTGTGAAAATATTCATAAATGCCATTGCATTTCAATTCTCGGGATGGGAGCCTTATTATTTCATATTATTTCATCTTAGAGCCTTATGGAATGGGGACAACCAGACAAACAGAACCCACTCATCTGTGTTACTCTATGAATTATGTGACATGCCGGGGCATGCCCTAATTGTGTTTATGTGTATCATTAAACAACCTTTCACTTGTTTGGATCAGGACACTAAGGCTCACTGCCGATCCAATCAGATCAAATGTTAGGCCGACACCTTCACTGACTGCTGGCATGAGTGACTCCAAACAGCTGTTTCACGTACTCTTGCTCTGCTCGTGTGAACTTGTTCATCATTCAGCCTTTGTCAGCTCCAGTGACCAGCAAATTCGTTCCGGTCGCTGTGTCTCCTTCAGGATGCCCCAAGTCCTGACTTCAATTGATTTCACTTTGTAATTGCTGACAGTTAGTTGCTGCTTGGACAGTTCATCTTCAAGGTCTCTGCCTTGGAAATATTGCTGAAACAGTTCATGTACCGTCTTGTGCTTGAATGACAGGTCTTTGCTCTTGCCCCCTAGAGTGTCTTTATAACATTTCGTGTTATTGTAAACATCTTGAGTGAGAGCTGCTTGGGCACTGCTTGTGGTGTCAGCAGTGGTGTTGGAAGTGAGTCACAGTGTGCCAGTTCCAGTGTCAACTTTACACATTCAATGTGATTCAACCAAACCGCTAACCTCAGTCCCCATGATGTCAAACGTAAAAGTCGCATGTGTTTTGGCAGATTTTTAGCGTCTGGAAATTACATCATGTGTTCTGTAAGAGGTCTGCCTGTCTCACCTCCCCCCTCCACCAACTGTGTGCTGTCAGGATGTACAAAAAAGAAAAAATAAAGTCAAAAAATAAAAACGCCAATTAAGTAATAGACCAAATTTTAAAAGACATATCTGTCCTGTCTCTATCAGCATTTATCTCCAGCTAATGCACGTGTTTCATCTGGTTAGTACAACGGATCAAAAAGTTATACAAGAGTGAAAGCAACAACTTAATTTAAAACCAATTTGATCTAAACCCAAAAATTTAACACATCTCTCTCAGAAACCTCATCTCCCTCTCATTCTCCACAGATCCCAAACTACACCTCTGTCCATGCAACCTGTTGTACACTCCTGCATGTGGCGATGTATGACTGCTCTTCTCCACAGCCTAATGCTGTGGGTTTTTTTATTCTTGAAATAACGTACTATTCTCTGAGTCATCTAATTTCTGTACACTTTGTGCCATTAAACCTAATTGCTCGTACCTTTGAACGAGTTTTACCTGTTTACTATGTTCCTTAGTTAACTCTTTACGCTCTAACAATGTTTTACAGCTAGCCAGTTCTGCTTCGATTTCATGAAGCTGTTGTTTGTGTTCAATACCTTTAGACCAGACTAACTGAGTCAAATTTACTTTAGATCCTTCTGCTGACTCCACAATTTGTGTTAACAAATTTTCCCATTGTTTACATCTCTCAGTGTTTACTGCCTGTAAAATTCTAATTACAGCTTGAACTTTTACTAATTGTTCTCGTAGAGTTTCTTGTCGTTGTTTCTTGACGGTTCCCTTAATGTGTGCCATACTTGTTTCACAATCCATTCACTCAAATGTTTTATTTCTCAAGCACTCACAGATACACTGAGAATGTTGAAAATCATAGAAATTGAGTCTGAGGTAAAAACCTCTGGGATCAGACTTGCTTCTATGTTAGACAACACCCCCCTCTGGCGGACAGATATGGCATCACCATACACAACTGAACAGAAGACAAATTTAAACTGACACTCTCTGACTCCACACAAACAGTTAATAACAAATTAAAAACACCAAATTCGAACTTAAACGTAATGTACCCCCCTCTTTGTTATTAATAAAGTCGAAAAAAATGTAAAAAGTGATCACAGAAACATTTTAAAACAAATTAAACAGATCTCCAATCAGCACCACCTCATGTAATTCATGGGCATGCTTTTCTCTCTCAGACCTCCCACGGTCACACCCCCCCGTGCGAATTCCACCACGTCAGTTTGCAAAGCTGATGCAGGCACTCCAGGGTAGGTGTCTCCCACATGACTGCGGTGAGTTCCCGCGAAACACCGAGACACGCAGGTTCACTTCCCAAGTGACTTCCGATGTGTTCCCTGACGAACATCGGGCATCGGGTTAAATGTTACAAAGTCAAAACCAGCGGTAGCGAACCGTCTACTCACGAAAACTCGTATCGGACCCGGGAAAAGTCCTGAACGTATAGACGTGCGAACAAGACGAACCGTCTCTCCCAGCTACTCGACAATCGAACGTACCCGGAAACGTGAAACGAAACTAGCCAATGAGGTTTTGCATCCCCCTCCGGCCACTAGACGGAAGTCACCCCACCCCCGTGAAACCGGTAGCAGCAAAATGCAACTCACAAATCGAACTGAACACGTTTGTCCCCAAAAAAGTAAGTAATAAAATATTTACAACGAACACACGACACACACGAAGTAAAACCCAATGAGCACGCACCACACACACACGTGGCTCGGAACACCGAGCGGCGGGGAGCGTCCCGCTCCGTACCCACATGCGTCTGATTAAACTGTAACCTGTGCCAGGCCGAATGAGAGCATGTTAACTTAAATAAGCAGATCTTTATCACGAGATCGCTCTTTGACCAGAGTGCAGAGTAATTTGGATAGTGGGCCAAATCGTCGTTTCAGATAAATACTCGGTACGACTCACCTTATTTGTTGTTCTGGAGCTCCGCTGCACTCAGATCAGGAAGCAGTCCTCGTCGTTCTTCCCAATCAGATAGACATGGCTGACAGAACGTCGGGGTCACCATTTGAATGGATTTCAAACGGTGTTCAATGATCAGACGTGTCTTAAAAATGATAAAGATTTATTGATAGACACAGGTTAAAACAGAATAATCAGAGTTTAACAAGAAATAGAGCAATTCTTTGTGCACAGAGAGTTGCTGAGCGTATCAGACCTGTCCGCGCCGAAGGTCCTCCAAGAATGCTGAATCTCCTCAGTTGGAATGTGATCTTATCGCTTCTTCTAGGTGTTTGATTGGCCGCTCTACTGACAAGGCATGGTTGCCAGGACAACGGTTATGAACTGTGTTGTTGAAAAACACTAGTTCTACTTGTGTGAAATAACAGTTTCTAAGCTACTATAAAGCACAGTAAACATGTTTGCATAAACATTTGTGAATACATTGATAATAACTTGATTATAGAACACTTGTTTATTAGTTTCAATCAGAATATCGTATTAAAAGGTATATAA